>CATKHJ011146387.1:0-20988 GCA_949750685.1 Vernicia montana
TCAGTTCACCGAAGAAATAATTTTTCTTTAAAAAGTTTAAATTAAAAAACGACCAAAACAGAAAAATAAAAAACAATAATTATTTCATAAACAAAAACACAAATTAAAATTAAAAAAAGAAAAATTAGAGAGAGAAGAGAGCTGGAGAGAGAGAGAGAGAGGTGGAGAGAAAGGAAACGATGAACCAACCTTGTTGATCGATCCAGTGGACTTCAATTCCCTCCACCACCGACACCACCACCACCACCACCACCACCATCTCCGCCACCTCCTCCTCCTTCTCCTTACTCTTCCTCTTTCCGTTCAAACACAAACACATACACTTGTATATATACATATTGATTGATTTGTAATTTGGTGGCATCAAACATAAGAACCAAAAAAAAAAAAAAAACCGAAAATGTCTCTGAACATGAGAACCCTAACCCAAGCGCTTGCCAAGACAGCAGCTGTGATCGAGAAGACCGTACAAACGACCGTGCAGGAAGTAACAGGTCCTAAGCCATTACAAGACTACGACCTTCTCGACCAGATCGGCTCTGCTGGACCTGGCCTCGCTTGGAAATTATACTCCGCTAAGGCCGTACGTGACTCTACGCGCACGCACCAGTACCCTACTGTTTGCGTTTGGGTGCTCGACAAGAAGGCGTTATCGGAGGCGCGCGTTCGAGCGGGACTTTCTAAGGCGGCGGAGGACGCGTTTTTGGATGTTATTAGGGCTGATGCAGCGCGGTTAGTGAGGCTGAGGCATCCTGGAGTTGTCCATGTGGTGCAGGCGATGGATGAGAATAAGAATGCCATTGCGATGGTGACGGAGCCGCTTTTTTCGTCGGTAGCCAATGCACTTGGGAACGTGGAGAATATAACGAAGGTGCCTAAGGAGCTCAAGGGAATGGTAAGTAGTAGTGATTGACTTACTTGGATTTTGGTGGATTGTTAATTTCGATTTTTTTAAGTCATATTTAGTTAATACTAGTTGATTTTTGAATTTCTCTTATGTGATTTAGCGAAAGCCTTGCTGATTTCGAGTCCTGTTAATTGTAACTTATAAGTTTATATAGTGGTAACTTATAAGAGGAAAATTACATTAATAGGACTAGTTATGGTAACTTATAAGTTTATGTAGTGGTACTCATGACAGAGGTTGAGACCTTCCCTTGAAGGAGGCTATAAAGATTAGATCCCGATCTTAGGTACTGTTGATTGCGTAGTGCGCCTTTCTTAATGCCACCTTGACCATGGACAATTTGATGAAGATAGCATTTCATAAGTAAACAGATGGATTATATCCAATAAAAGTAGAAAAGAGTCTATCATCTCCCTAGCGAGCTTAGGGTGGAGTTCATTTTCCTTGTTTGGAGACCATTTTCATTGTGAAAGCCAGATGTTTGGCATAGCTAAGCAATTACAAAGATGAAGAAGAAAGTTTTGGAGGATGTTTTTACATGTGGTTTTTTGGAGAGAGAAACAAATGCAATTTGATGGGGTAAAAACTTCTATGTATAGATTGGGAGAATCATGCACTAACTGTACAGTTTCATTGCTATGATAGTGTTGATAAAATAAACTAAAAGTAAAGGTATTCATGGACGTTTCTTTGACATAAATTTTCTATGCAGGTGGCTTTGCTCCTGTTTATGGGACTAATTCAAATGGTTTCTTCTTTTGTAAAAAAAATCTTCATTAATAGTTTAGTTCATTGTTATGTGTTGAGAGAAATCATGTTATTCTAGTGAGGGTATAACTGTGCATCTTTGTATTTGCTACACGATAGTGAGGTAATTGTTGATTCTTGTTTTTGGTTACCTGGGTCTCCTGGTGATGCCATAATGTGTATCTAAGTTGCTGGTTAATTAGAAAGGGAGTTTGATCATTGTATAGTTTATGAAGTTAGAAACTATTGCTATTATGTCTACTGCATTACATTCGCAGACAAATTACTCTTGGATAACCTCTATGATTGGATGTATTGTTTTTCACTTATAGTCACCACCATTTAGGTTTTTCAGATAGTTTTGATCTTTAAAACCACTCTCTCTCATATGCTTTCTCTGTACCAGAGTAGCAATTTTTTCTTTCTCCATGAATTGCTTTTATTATGCCAAAGGCCGAAAAAGTCAGATACAAAATGGGGCATAAACTTTTGAATGGAGAAATTAGTTAGAAGTAAAAAAAAATCAGTGGAGAAAAAGTTTCTAAATAAATGATCAAGAAAACATGACTAATTGATGGAGGAAGTGTAGAAAATAAATTAGTGCACACTTTTGCTTTCAACATGAATTGTGGACTGGTGCAAATAGATCCAAAATAAAGTGCACCCATTTGTTGTGCTCTTTTTGAAAAGATATGCTTGGTTAAGCTAACTAATAATGCATTTGTGCATCCATTTGTTGTGCTCTTTTTAAAAAGATATGCTCGGTTAAGCTGACTAATAATGCATTTCTTAACTGCATTGCATATTGTATAATGTGTGATGAAGGTTAGAGAAATAGGTCGAGTTACTTTTTGAAATTCTAAGAATGGACTTTCAACCTTATTTATTGTCAGTAATCAGGAATATTTGCTCTATATTCCTTGATGAACTGACAGGTGTCTATTTGAGTTTGGGAAAAAAATTATTATTGTTTCCCTTTTTAACAACCCAATGAAGCCTTAGTCTCAAGTTAGTTGGGGTCGGTAGTCGGCTATTTAGATTCGTTTTCTCTGTTCCACCCAGTTTAGGGCTATAGTGTAATGAAGCTCAAGGGTCTCTTGATCCGTATTTAACTATTTACTACTTCCCTACATGTCATCTGATGCGTACCCCTCCCTTTCTCAGCTCCTACCACATCTCTTTGTCCAACCTTTCCATATGAGAGCATTTGTTGGTCTATGGTGTACGTGTCTAAATGATCTTGATCTCCCCTCTGAAATTTTCCTCAATAGATGCCACTTCTACCTTCCTCCCATTTATGTATTTATTCCTTATTAATATCCATTCTTGTATGTCTACATATCCATCTAAGCATCCTCATTTCTACCACATGTAGTGTTGTTTCTTTATTGCCCAATGTGCTGCCATAAATCTTGGGCACTCGTACCGTTGTCCTATAAAATTTTCCCTTCAACTTAGCCAGTATCTTGCAATTACACAAAAGTCTTGTTGCACTTCACTATTTTATCCATAATGCCTTTATCCTGTGGGTAACATCCTCCTCATATCCCTTGTCTCTTTGAATGATAGTTAACTATTATTATTCTAGGAAACGTTAATTCTCTTATTCTTTTAATTTGCAGGATAAGAGTTGTTGAAATTACACAAGTATTATATTGCTGTAAATAAAGTAGCATTTAATAATGCATCAATTCTTCCTTTATTGGATAATCATTGTCCATGCCTTCTCTCTTCGTTGTTCCATAACACATTTTAGCATTAATTAGCAAAAATCACTCAAATCAATGATAGCAATAACTTAATAAAATATAGATCCAAGAAAAGAAGTTAATAAAATATGCTGGATATTAAGTTAAATAATTGGATGAAACATAAGATACAACCATTTTCCATATTTTGTCTACTGTTTCTAGGTGATTGGCTAATCACCCATAGAGAAACAGAAAATTATATAGTGGTGAGCTAAAATTCCATTATGAAACAGCCAATTTGTTACGAAATGGCTGTTATTTAAAATCCTGATGTCTAACAATTCATGGTTCTCTTTTTAAATCTCTGTACAAGGTTTCAAAAAGCATACTTGTTCTGACAAGCATTGACTATTGGTGAATATATTTCTAGTCTCTTTTGGAAAATTAAGGCTAGAATTGTAGGGTTATCATATATGCCTGTTAGCCTATGATGAGTTTATCAGGAGTAGCATTTTATAGAAAATTTAGATGTTGAGGTCCTATTACTTTTCGCCCGAAGTAGGGTATCTTCTGGTTACATAGTTTTATATCTTTACCATTTTAAACTACATAGTTTTATATCTTTATCATTTTAAACTACATAGTTTTATATCTTTATCATTTTAAACTAAATTCTTGCCTTTTGTATTAAACTTAAATCTCAATGTTCCTAGACCCATGGGATTTTATTTTATAAAACATTTCATAAATGCATGCATATTATCTCTAAATTATCAATCTATATGTGTTGTGTCTGCAGGAAATGAGTTTGTTGGAGGTGAAACATGGTTTACTTCAAGTTGCAGAAACCTTGGACTTTCTCCATAACAATGCCCATCTCATTCACCGGGCTATATCACCTGAGGTATGTGCTTCACTGTTTGTTGTTTTCCCCCATTTTTAAGTTATTCAGAAGCATGGTTATCAAAGCTGCATTAAGGCGAAAGTGGTGGCATAGGTATAGGTGCAAGGTGCATGCATGCACAAAGGAATGAGCACCTTTTTTAAAATTGTGCATAAAATAATTATGTATATTTACAAACACACACATGCATATATACACACACTTACATACACACTAGGCCAGTTACTAAAATTTAAGTGGTTGTTCATTGTTTCAAAACGTAAAAGATGAAAAATGCTATGTAATTTATGTAGGAAGGTGTAGAAAAAGGCTAGATTACACCTGTGCCTTAAACATCCTTGCATCTAGGAGGAAAAATAATTATGGTGTCCATCGGAGAATAAAAAGAGCTGGATTTTATTAATAATAGATTATCTCCCCAAAAAAAAGTGCATAAAATGCCTATTTATAAGAATAAAAATCCTAGTTTTGCTTGGACCAGTTTACTAGAATGAGAATCCTAAAATTAATATAAATACTTGGAATGGAATAAAACTAAATCCTAAAGTAATAAATATTAAATTACAATAATTTAAATATATAATAATTACAAAGATATAATATTGCCATTGCCTCAGCAATGAAAAAAACATATCTTCTGATGTACCAAAAAAAAATGAAAATTTTCAACAACCTATATAAAATATGATGATATAAAAAATTACAGCACCACATAGAAATTATACTAGTTTCCCTTGGAAGGGATTTTGGATTAGACGTGCATCTTCTGATGTTGTACTGTTTACCTGGGAGGCTACATGGTAAAGGATTTGATGATTGAAGAATCTATGAAAATGATGAATTTATTTTAGTTATTATGTATCTTTGTAAATATGATGCTGAAATGATGACACCTGTTGTTGCACTGTAATTGGAATAAAGAGTTGTATTATTTGGCTATCTTAGTTGGAATTTTTTTGGGTAACAGCATGGTTGGTTCAATAATTGACATGGCTTCAAGAGGCATAAGTTATTCATGTAAAAGAAGAAAATACTTCTTTGATCCTTCTCTCCATATTTTGGACAGTTTGGAGTAATGCAGGACGAAGGCCTTTAAGGGAGAAGAATGGCCTCTTTTTTACTTCTACTGATGGTTTGTTTGGAATTTTTAAGGGTGTAGTGGATGGATTTTTGTTAATATTTTTTGTAGTTTTAGTTGATCCTTTTGATGTAAACTTCTCCTTTTTGCACATGGGTTTCTCCTCCTAGGTGTCCCTAATGGTATTTTTTTGTTCATTCATGAGAAAAAAAAACTTGCGTTGGAAGTGATGATTGGACTGTATGATGATGATGCATAGTGGTGATGTTTGTAGTGCAATGGTGGGAAGTAAGTGGCATGTTGATTTCAAAGTAGAGATTGTAATGGATAGCATTGGGAATAGTTGAGACTAACTTTGGTTAAGAATGTGGGTGACCAACTTTGAATCAGCAAGGGATGATGGTGTTGTAGAACATTGTGATGGTGGGTAATAATGATGACAGTAATGGCAGAAGTATGGCACTGTTGGTGGCAAAACAACTGCTAAGTGATCTGATGCAGGATGACTGGCTACACAAAATATATCCAGATCACAAATTCATAATTTTATTAATAACAACCAATTTCCAATCCCAAAAACTCAACTTTAACAACTTCTATAATTCCTTCAAAGTTTGCCATCGTAATGCTACAAATTGCAATTTGATTAAAGATGGCAGTACTTTTTCTTTTCATGCATGGAGATTTTAAATATGCATGGCTTTAATAGGATGAGAAAAATTTGAAATCTCCATGCTGGGATTATCCTTTGTCTCTTACAAGGTTGTGACTCTCTTTTGGGACAAATGGAATATCAATTACTTATCTTTTTCACTAGATGTTTTGCACAATTCCTTTATCTTTCTGCATTATATTTCTTTTTGTTATTTTAAATGTGAGTTAAATATTATAAACATCAAAAGGTGTAGTTATGCATTTACATACCTAACCTTATTTTACAATTTGCAGAATGTCCTAATCACGTCAAGTGGAGCATGGAAGCTTGGTGGCTTTGGTTTTGCAATCCCAACAGACCAGGCTTCAGGCGACTTGCCTAGTTCTCAGGCTTTTCATTATGCTGTGAGTTGAATTTTGCATTAGTTTATGTTAGAAACAATCAACTTTCATTGGTTCTCGGCCTCTATTTGTTTGGTGGAAAATATTGTCCACATTTGCTGGTGTTTGAGAAAATTAGCTAAGTGAAATTTTTTTGCTATCCAGGGGAAAAA
This sequence comes from Vernicia montana, assembly GCA_949750685.1. NCBI lineage: Eukaryota > Viridiplantae > Streptophyta > Magnoliopsida > Malpighiales > Euphorbiaceae > Vernicia > Vernicia montana. The sequence continues at coordinate 6,536 of CATKHJ011146387.1, forward strand.
TTAAATCATTTTTAAGAACAGTGCCCTTTTATTTTCAAAATAGGTTGTCATTTTCTAAATTTTAACAAACTCGTAAAAGGGAAAGGCACCTAATATGGAATCATATAGGCAAGTGCGCCATTAGTCCATGACCATTGCCAATAGACTGCTGACCATTGCCATCTGTAGTCGCCACAGACCAGACCACCACAGTTTTCCTTTTTCTTTTTTTGCAATTTATTCTCCTATTTCAACTACAAATATAAAAGATATGGAGCCTTTAGTCCTTTTTCTTTTTTTGCAATTTATTCTCCTGTGTGTCGAAATGCCCATACCAATCACCAAATTAAATTAGTCTTTTAGAAAATTTATTTCCTTGGAAAGTATTTCCTGAAGACAAGTTGTTTTTGGCAAAACATATGGAGCCTTACTCTCTTTTCTCCCTCTACTTAAATATGGCCTCTCTTCCTTATCAATACTTTTAAAGGTAAGCGTTACATATGGTTAAGCCATCTTAAAATGCCCTTTTCTCAGCTTTGCCTTACTTGGTGCCACCTTCATGATTGGTTAAATATGTTCAATTCTTATTCTAATATTTCTTATATGATCTCACATTTCATTTTAAAATCTTTCTATAGCATGCTTTCCTATGTGCTTTCATTTAGCACTTAATTGTTACAAGTCTGTAATTATTTCGCATTCTTCCTTCAAATTACATATTGGCATCTTTAGAGTAATTGTTTTGGGTTTCCCTGAATCTAGTTAAGATGTCTCCTACTCTATCATAAACTATAGGTGCCTGTTGTGTTTGAATGTGATCTATCATTCATCTGGAGTTATTACTTCTTATGACTCAGTTTCATTTGCAGAGATGATTGAAATGTGTTTTATGTGGAATGTATTTACCTATTATTTCCTTTTTCTGTTTTGATCATCCAGGAATATGATGTTGAGGATTCTATACTGCCTCTTCAGCCATCTCTGAATTATACTGCACCTGAACTTGTTCGGAGCAAATCACCTTCAGCTGGATGCTCTTCTGATATTTTCAGTTTTGGATGTCTTGCCTACCACTTGATTGCTCACAAGCCTTTGTTTGACTGCCACAACAATGTCAAAATGGTATTCTTTAATTTGAATCTTTGCTTTTTCTCCAACAATGGCATTGATTATAAATCTGCATGTGCCTTATTTTCTAGAATCAGGAAAAGATCTTCAAACTTGCTTACTTGTCTTATCTGGAGAAGGATTTTCTTTATTTCATTGGTTGATCAGGAAAATTATCTGACCTTTCAAGTTTTAGTCTTTATTACTCTTTAAGAGAAGGTCAACCTTTTCTTATCCTTTCATAGTCCAAATTAAATGACATCTGATCCCTACGTTATTATAATTTGAACCAGAACATTAATAACTAAAAGAGAAGCTAAGAGGGGAGCGGAAATACCTGACCTCTTGACAAGGGAACATCTGTTAAATTATTTGTGAATCCCAACTCGGAAGTTTCTCCACTTGAAAAAGAAATAAAAATTGACATATATTTGGGATCTAAAAGAAGGCTGAATAATGTCACACATAGTTAGTGGCATTTGGCTGAATTCTCTTTTCCCAGTTTGTCAAGCCTTAGGGTTGCATGATGGGGCAGTTCTAGTGCTTCATCTGATAAAAACTCACTTCTGATCCTAGTGATTCGCTGTTATGATCCTAGTTGCAAGGTATGGGACTTGGATCCCACATTGAAAGTATGGGATTTCAATGTGGGGTTTATATGGGCTTGGTCTCTCCAACCTCCCTTGAGCTAGCTTTTGGGCTGTGGTTCTTCCAAGGTTCATCTCATTCACCCAATACCAGAAGGCATTATGTGATTTACTGATATGAGACTGGAATTTTGAATTCCTAGGGAAATGGGAATGTATTAATAGTGAAAGGGCGTGATGGCCGTTATGCACCATGATTCAAATAGAGTAATGATTGTATCGGCTGGGCAGGGTGGGAGAAGAACAAGAAAGAAGAAAAGAGGGGAAGATATACAATTTGTTATACTCGTACATGTGAAATTTATAAGTGCTATTTTGGTGTCCTTTAATAAAATATTCCATACCGTGTCAACAATGTTGATGTAGTACAAATACAAGAGCAGGGTATAAACAATTTCAATATTTTATTGCATGTGATTGTATTTTGGTTGCATTGGAGCGACTTCAAAATTGAGAGGCAATTTTTGTTAAACTTTGTCATGAAGCTAAGACAGTAAATCATAATAAGTCATTATTTGGTGGTATACAAGTTCACCCTCTTTTGATCATCTTCAATTTGCAATTGTTAACTCTTGGTTTTTTCTCTGCAGTACATGAATACCTTGACTTACTTATCCAGTGAAACTTTCTCCTCTATTCCGCAAGAATTAGTTCCTGACCTGCAGAGGATGATCTCCACAAATGAGTCTTTCAGGCAAACAGCAATGGATTTTACAGGTAAAACATGATCCTCTGGACCATGTCAAATGGGTACACGCGTCTATCTATTCATCTGTCATTCCATTTACATACGTGTTCCATTTGGAACAAAAAAAGTTGTTTATCAAATAAGAAGTGGAAAAGGAAGGTGTAGTGCGATGTAGGAAGGTGTTTTTTCTCAGAATTATTTTTAATTAGGAGGGACCCACATAAAAAGTACTAAGGCCCTGCTTCTTACTGTGAATATGAGACCAAGAATGAGAATCAACCCTTTGTTCTATTACTCGAGTTTGGTAATCGGAAATAAAGGGAATGGGATTGATAAATCAAGAATAAAGATGCTTTTATTGCCTTAATTTTCATTCCCACGTGGGGCTAGTAATTGACAATCCCTATTGCCATTCCCAGTTAGTTATTGTTGGTAAACAAACAATTTAACTCTTCTCAACCTATATGTTCTACTTAGCAATATTTGAAATAGACAAGTTCTTTTTACACATGCATTGCATGTGAATATATTGCTTTATTAATATGTTTGTGTATATTTAAGTAGAAATAAATATTGAACTTTGTACCATAATTCTTGTCAATGTAAAATATAGCAAACAATATGGAGAATATCATCTCAATCTGTAAAATTGTAATTAATTTATGTTTAAACAGATTGAGCATAATTGGAAGTTAAAATTAGGGTTTAATGATACCACCTAATCTATACACACCTAAAACTTATAGAAAGTATAAACATCAAAACTAATATTGAATTCATTATGGTGTAGTTGATCAAATATATAATTTCTAGACAAGGTATTTGCTTCCTTTATATTATGATTTAAATTGTATTACAAATGTTTCTGATTTTTTTTTATAAATTTATTGAATTGATATTTATATGTATATGTGAATTATATATTTGGTAGTCTTCCTTCAATTTCTACTCTTGCTTTATGACACCAGCAGCAATGAGTTTTAAAAATTAAACTGAGATTTTTAAGTTGAAAGTTTTACATGGTATGCTTTTTCAAGTTTATGTCAATGTGGTTTTCCTTAAGGAAAAAAAACAAAAAGGAATCAACTTAGCATCTTATATTTAGTATTTAAGAGTCAGATTATTTGTAGGGTTAGAAATTGTATATTAAATGTCTTTTTTTTTTTTATTTATTTTTTTTAATATTAGCTTAAACTATACAGTTGGCTTAGGGCCATCTCTTCTTCTGTTGTCATTGATGAAAGGCTAGGGCCATGCTCCATCATTTCTTCCATTTTCATGTTATATAACACTATTTTCCAAACTCCAAAGTTTTATATTTCATGTATTTGAAATGCAAGTAACTTCTTGTATCAGAGTAAGCAGACTTTTGGAATGGCTGTAATTTTTATTACCTAATTGATGCTTGAATGGCCTACTATCAATTTTCAGCACCTTGTGACATGACAGATATAGGAGGCATCTTTGCTTAAGTCATTTCTTGTGGATATTTGTATTATTATTATTATAATCAGTGTTCTTCTATTGCAGGTTCTCCATTTTTCCGGAATGACACTAGGTTGCGTGCTCTTCGCTTCCTGGACCACATGCTTGTATGCGATTGCATTTAATCTAACTAACTTGCACTTCTGGGATGAAATACCTTGGACTCTCTGCTTTACAGATTTTTTTCTTTTTTTTTTGGGGGGGGGGGAAGGGGGGGCAGGGGAAGAAAATAAAGTAACAGGTGTGGTGGAAATGATAATTCATGACAGATTTTGTTTTCTTGCAGGAAAGAGATAACATGCAGAAGTCTGAGTTCTTAAAAGCATTATCAGATATGTGGAAAGATTTTGACTCCCGTGTATTGCGGTATAAGGTTTGTTTTTTCCCTTGCTCACTTATGTGATGTCTCATTCTATTTTTTCTTATCCATCTGTATACCTTTACTTTGTGATGCTCATTGATTCATTTACTAATAAACATTAATAAACCCTGCTTGATTTTGATTTTTTATGGTTAAAATTTTACGAAGGATAGCTACCTTAGTGATTTTTAATGATCATCATTTGTTTACCCTTCATGTTTTATGTTATCCCTCTGTGCATATATATATATATATATATATATATAGAGAGAGAGAGAGAGAGAGAGAGATGGTTTTCATATTATTTGAAAAAACAATATCAGTAAACAAGATTTTCTTGCAGGTACTTCCACCATTATGTGCAGAACTTAGGAATATGGTGATGCAACCAATGATTCTTCCCATGGTTCTCACGATAGCAGAGTCTCAGGTACTGGTTCTTTCATCATTGTTATTACAGGTCAACGGTTGGCTTGTTTGTTTAGTTTGTTCTACCTATTTCCAATAGAATTTAGTTTCTCTTGGTGGTTGACAAATTCTATTAAGTGGCAAGGTTAAACATTTCAGTTGATGTCCCTCAAGCAGATGTCTTTTGTCTTCAAATGTTTTGTTTCCTATATTTTTTCATAGCTTACTGCAGCTACTTCTTGACTTCATCTGCAATCTAGTTATTTTTTCACGGTAACTGTCTAGTCATTTGTCATGCCAACTTGGTATAGCTTGCACGTTACTATATCTATTTTTGATCATCTTATCTGTGCGATTAATAATAACAACATGAACATATTCTTAGTAAATGCTAGAAGTTCCTCAATCAAGCTCTAAATTTCTAGTTTGACTATAATTTCCTGTTCATCCATCTATGTGCAAATGTATATATTTACTTCCGCCTATCATGAAAATGCACTAATGTCTTATAATTGGAAAAACACTTTGATTTTTCAATTTCTGTTGTAGGATAAAAATGATTTTATGCTGTCAACACTTCCAGCTCTTATTCCTGTCCTTAGCACCGCTGCAGGTGAGACACTACTGCTGCTTGTGAAGCGTGCTGAACTCATTATCAGCAAGGTAACTAAAAAGTGTGATGCAATTGTTATGCATGAATAGATTGAAGGAGTTGTTGCATTGAGTGTTAAAATTGCTTCCAGTGTTAAGTTTTCAGTTTGATTTCTTAGTTCCGAAAATAAAATTATTTTTCGTCTTCAATTGTATAGATTTTGATGCGTGTAATAAGTATTGGTGGCTAAATTGGAATGTATTAGGTGCATCAATATGTTTCTGTATTGCTCATGCGAGGTGCCAATGAATAGCATTCAATTCATTAGACCCCATCATGTGATCTTAGTTCTTAGAAATCTATCATCGTACTTCATAGTTTGGTTCTTTTAATGACAAAAAATCGAAGGAAAGGAGATCACATCATGGATTTTATTTAATGTTTCAAGTATTATTGTTTTTAGTGTTCATTCACTTTCAATTCTATTTGTGATTTAATGTCCACCACTTTGTGTATTGGTAAAAGTTTTGAACTTGCAACCTCAAGATGCAGTCCAAAGTTTTCATAGCAGTAATTACATTTGAAGATGCTGTGGAAGTTTTTTTTTTCAAATTCTCTCTTGGGAACTTATTTTGGTGGGATGATAATTTGGCAATGACCTTTTGTGTAGTTCTATCATTTTTTTAACATTTTGGGGAAGCTTTTTTTTTTTTTTCCCTTTGTTTATTTTGTTCTTTTTTTTTTTTTTTGGCTGGAAACACTGGTTCTTTTTTTCTTTTCTTTTCTTTTTCTTTTTATGTTTGTGATTGGGGCCTAGTCTTTGTTAGTAATAAGCCTTATAATTAATAAAGCGTGAAGTCAATTGCTTTTTTGTCCAGTAGCCTGTCCATCTTGGCTTAAAGCCTGAGCAGTTGGCATGGAACACAGGTGTTATCTCAATGGCTGAAATGAAAAATTAAATATACTTGTGTAAAGCTTTTTATGCCAACAAATTTCAAGAAAAGTTCTGAATGCAGTATTTACAAAGTCTTCCCAGAACCTTAGTTTAGAATTCAAAAAATCATGATTCTAATTTCCTGTTACTTTACTAGATGTCGACATTCTTATTTTGGTACCATATAACTTAAACTAAGGAGACATTGGTCATAGTACAAATTTTGGGGCTTGCAGCCATAAGATTGTGGGCATGAGTCTTGAGAGCAGCTTCAGGCAAAAATTCTGGTTCTGCATCCTTGTCCCTAGGACCCTTAATTGGATTTCAGAGGACATTGTGCCTTTTTACTCATTATTCTTAAGCTAAAAGGTTTTACACCCCTGTCGGTCACTGGGTATTAAAATTTTTTTATTCTTTCAAATTGTGAAAATGTAGACTCCATTAATTTCTCCTCTATAAAGGAGAATCTTGATGTCTTTGCGATATATCAATGATATTGGCTGGCTCATGTATTTATTTTCCCTTATTCTATAGGTGACTGTCTTGGCTGAATCACCTGTTTGAGTATTAAATTAAAATTGCGTCTTTGTTTTTGTTCCTTACTCGTTGTGTTTTTGGCCCCCTCCCCTCCTTGATAGCATTCATACCCATGTTTGCTGCAATGAATCATATTATACTCCTTGTTAACATTGTCTGTTATGTAATTGTTGTAGACTAGTCAGGAGAACTTAGTATCCCATGTCCTTCCTATGCTTGTTCAAGCTTATGATGATACTGATCCACGCATTCAAGAGGAAGTCCTGAAAAAATCTACATCTCTCGCTAAGCAACTTGATGTTCAGGTGACTGCCATTTGTATGAATTTATGTGCATGCATGTGTGTACACAGAGAATATCATATATTCATGTATGTCTATGTTTATTTTCACCTGCATATATTCATTTTCATGAGCTGATGGTTACATGAAGCATTTTGCACTGGGATTATGTTATAAATAATTCTGATTGAACAATTAAACATATGCTGATGGGAGGTAGACTGTAGCATTTTGCCTTGCATTTGCACAATTATTATTATTATTATTATTATATTTCTTTTCTAGCTGTTGTGCATGCATTGCTAGGTGTTTGGTCACTCACCATTAAAAAATTTCTTAAAAAAAAGGCACTGTTAAATAGGTCTACATTTTCTTATTGTTGGTGGGGATGTGTCAAAATGTATTTTCTATATTATCTTATTATTCTTTTTTTATTATTATTTCTTGCAGCTAGTCAAACAATCAATTTTGCCTCGTGTTCATGGCTTAGCACTTAAAACAACTGTTGCTGCGGTATGCTTGTTTCCTTTTTTGCTTCCCATTTTTATTCAAGTTTTATCGGTTTGTTCTTCCTATTAATGTAGTGGATTTTATCAAAGTTCGAAACTGGTCATACGAATACCTAAAGAGAAAAGGTGTACTGGTGAACTATTTATCTGAAGAGAAATTTACAATGCACCCATGCTTTTCCGGTGAAGTGCAGGGGTTAACCCGAAGTTAATAATTTTTTACTATTGTTAGGTGAGAGTCAACGCTCTGTTATGCCTTGGGGATCTTGTTCACACACTTGATAAACATTCTGTTCTGGAAATCTTGCAAACAATTCAACGTTGTACAGCTGTTGACCGCTCTGCTCCCACCCTTATGTGTACCCTTGGGGTTGCAAATTCAATTCTCAAGCAGGTAACATTTTCTAGTGACAGTTGCTCTGTTACTGCTTCATTAGTTTTCCTTCATTTGTGGCCCGTAGAAGAATCTCACAGTCGTTGTGCTGATTGATTCTTATCAGTATGGAGTAGAATTTGTGGCAGAGCATGTCCTTCCTCTACTCACACCTCTTCTCACTGCCCAACAATTAAATGTCCAGCAGTTTGCCAAATATATGCTCTTTGTGAAGGATATCCTCAGGTACTACAATAATGCATTGCACCATAGACCTCCACAACTTATTTCCTGTCTATCTATATCCATACACTTGTTAAATCACTGCTCATTGTTTTATTATGTTAACGATTTCTTTAATATTTGTAAGATCTATAATTCCGCTTGTCTGTTTGCACACGCATATACTAGTGAAATTGTCTCTTTGTTTTGTTATTTTCTTAAAATGTTTTGGCTTGTTATAGGATGATAGAAGAAAAAAGAGGTGTTGTAGTAACTGATTCTGGAGTTCCAGAGGTAAAGCCAACACCTTTTCCCAATGGGCTCTCGTCTCAAGCCTTGAGCAAAACAAGTGGCACTGTTGCTCCTGCATCAAAGAGTAGTAGCCCGTCATGGGATGAGGATTGGGGTCCCATTTCAAAAGGACCTACTGCTAAAAACCAGCCTTCTACAGGCAAGCCTTTGTCTACTCCCTCTGTTTTGAGTAATCAGCCAATTCAAATACCGTCTTTGCAATCAGAATCTCCCTCGATTTCTGCTGTATCTGGCCAGCAAACAGCTGCATCATGCCCTCCAGTTGACATAGAATGGCCTCCTCGGGCATCTTCAGGTGTAATCCCTCAGTTAGGCAATGTTGAGAAGCAAGTGAACACCGGAACATCATCCTCTTCAAGTTTTGATGATCTAGATCCTTTTGCTAATTGGCCTCCACGACCCAATGGTACTTCCAATGCATTGGGAATTTCTAATAATGGCTCTATGGGATCACTGGCAAACAATTACAGTACCAGTTTGAACACAAGCACACCTAACAATATGAACTTCCAAACTAATGGAAATAACAGCTGGGCTTTCAACAACCAAACTTCATTTGAGCCATTGAAACCAAACCAAGGGACTTCTACATTGAATATGGGTAGTTTGAATAGCAGTCTTAATCCTCAGAATTCTCTTGGTTTCTTGAAACAGAATCAAGGTACGTTTACTTTGGGTTCTTATAATGATAAGAAATCATCAGATCTCGGATCTATATTTGGTTCCAGCAACAATGGACAACCTGCACCTAAACTTGCTCCACCGCCATCAACTGCTGTGGGTAGAGGAAGAGGAAGAGGAAAAGGAAGAGGGGGCACTTCTACCTCGAGGTCTAGCAATTCCAAGCCGGTATCTGGACAGCCACCTCTTTTGGACTTACTGTAATGGGTTGGATTGCCTTTTCCATACGAAGAGGAAGGAGAGATTCATGACGTGCACATTTGAAGTAGCCATTCCATGCACAGAGGCAGTTGGATTATTTAAAAGGATGGATACAAATTCATCGCTGGCACGTAATTGTGGCGACCATATGGTATGGAATGTTGTCGAGTGAGTGATTGTTGTGAATTGTTTGTAGTTTATTCTGATTGATCTTAACAGGGTTCTTTCTCTCTTTCCTTTCTTTTTTTTTTTTTTTTTCCCCTTATTTTTTCTTTTAATATAAATATTATATTATACTGTTTAGTTGGATGAGGCAAACATTTTGCTGTTGGGAAATAGTTTTGGCTGGAAAGTCTATTCTTCAAAAGAAAGTCCAGTTCCAGCACCTGGCTTAGAAAATAATAAAAATTTGTCATGTAAAAGTATTAGAGGTTTACTAGATGTATACCAATGTCTGATGTTATAAGAGGTCAGCCTTCTGATTTCCTCACCCTATCCGAATTTTAAAAAAATCACAATTTTGCTTTTTAAAGATAATTTAAAATGATGTTCAAGTTCAGAGTTTAAGTGTATCAATAATGTAACTCATAAAATGATAGCCTTAAAATTTGTATAATCAAAGTGTCCTTGTGTTTGTTTAGGAAATTTGATTTTATCTTACACGCCTGTTACACGTAGATGAACTATGTTGTGATTGTACAGGACATTCAGTTTTTTTTTTTTTTTTTGACAAAGATTCATGGAGTTAAATATTTGTGTATTTGTTTCAACTTTGAGGAAAATATACTGATCTTATTGCTAATTTTAGATTTGCTGTATGGACTTGGTTATGCCTTTTCAACTGGACACGAAGTTGAGTCTCCTTTTTTACTTCAATTTAGATAAATAAATATTCGTTAGGTTACTTGAATTTCCTGCAGGAAAGAGTGAAACCAAGTATTTCGAGATCTAAAATCACAAAAGTGGCAGTAGTAACAGCCTCGTAGAATCATTTCCCCAATGGGCTCAAAACGTAAAAACTTTTCTTAATGTTCACAAAAAGATCACCCGAGGTTGGAGACAGGTAGTAAAGACGTGTCCTCTGTGATTGCCTGTTTGATAATAGGTTCAATCTTTTTCGTCTACCTGTTTAATTATAGGTTCAATTCCTCTTCTCTGCATTTCTATACACATGATATCTAAATATTAATTAGACTGTGTAGGTTGAAATCAAGAACTGGTAAATTATTTTGAACTTAAGCGATGAGACAATGATTAACATATCTAATAGTTTTTTTTTAAAGAAGAAAAAAAAGAATTTTTTTTTTTTTGATATACTTGTATGTATATCTAACTGGATCCAACATGCTTATGAATTTAGACAATGTATAGAACTTGGTGGAAGACTGATAACAAGTTTGTTACTTGCAAAACAATTAGAAATGCAACTGGTCAGATTTCTTAGGAATTAGGAACCGATATCAGATTTTATAATTCTTGCTGGTGGCAATACTCCTCTCTCAATTCTTTAAAAAAAAAAAAGAAAGAAAGGAAGGAAGAAAGAAATGCAAAAAATTAAAATTAATTAATCATTTTCCCCTACACCAAAATTTTGAAGATGAAAAATACATCTTACCATATCTTCTTTGAAGATAGAATTCTCTGTGTCTACCATATATTCTTATGTTTCTGAAATCTAAAAACTAAATTCATATTGTTAATTAATTATCAATCTCACTAATCCTAATTAACTTCCTAATCACTACTCATTCTGTTCTTCATTTCGCTGTACTTGTAAAGTGGGCCTGCTCAATAGGTGTTGAAGAGCCATCATTTTATTAGATTGCTGACTAATAACACTAGTTGTTGATGGATTTTGAGATAAAATAATTTCATATCCATCATAATATGAGTCCATTCCTTCAGCCAAAACTTGCCAAACTAAGCCACCACCAATTGTTCCTCCAATTTTAGCAAAACTATATATGTTTTTATAGATTGTGCTCAAGAATAAATCTCTAGCATTTGTGCTGTATCCTGAATCTTTCTTTGATTTTCCAAATTCAGAGAAAACCAATGGCTTTCTTAATACAGTCCTTGAATCTATCCAGTGACTTGTCATCCATCTTTGCAGGAATGCCATTTGAGCATCATCATTCTGTCCTGATAACCTGTAATTAACAATAACACACCCCATATTAATTAAAATATTTCCCATTTAATTAAGAATTATATGTGCACTTAAAGTGAAGTTAAGGGGCTCATTTTGTACTTTAATTGGAGATATTATTCAATATATTCATTTTTATATGTATCGAGTATACTCAATAATTTCTCATTCAAAATACTTTAATTAATGATAGACTATTTTTAATTTGGATATAAGAGAGTTTCCGTTCGATATTCCTAATGGACCCGCTTACCTTTCGTATTTTTGGCATATTAAAAATTCTATAACTAAAATAGAATTATCAAGATTTGAACTCTTAACCTTCTGTGTTATAAGATAAACATTCGACTATTGAATTATTAACTCAATAAAGATTTGCTTATCTTTATTTTACAAGTTTTACTAGTTAAGAGGAATCATAAGAGCCGTATTAGACTAATTATTAATTGGCTCACAAGTGAATTGTAATTCTTTAATTTAAAATTTGTTACTTACCATATATCAGGGTAGGCATGTATTGTTGCAAAATCAATTTCTTTGATGAGATTATTACTAATAAAATCTGTGCCAACTTGGTAGCCAGGATTGTATTGCTTTCTGCTAGGAATTGAGTCCCCATAGAAGCCTTCCATGCCTATTTCCAACAAATGGTTGTTGTCAATAGACTTAACATAAGCTGCCATCTCCTGAACCCATCCCTGTCATATTTAACACACACCATTACTATAGAAAATTCTTCATATTTTTCATTAAAATTTCCTCAAAACAATTACTTCTCCATATAAAGTTTCATGGGCATTAATAAATTGTCTTACATTTATGATTTTTCCTGAGTAGTCTACTTGGCAACGTGGTTCATTCATCAATTCCCATGCCATGATTGTTGGTTCATTCTTGTAAGCAACTCCAGTGATTGTGTTCATTCTTGTTAACACTTTCTGTGGCAAGAAGCACAATTATTAGTCTTCCCATGGAAAGTAAGAAATTTCGAATTTGAGTCACCCATCTAACAGTTTTCAAAAAACCAAAAATTTCTTTTAAATTAATGAATAATAGTTACTTAATATTTAATTTTTTAATTTAAAATTAATTTTGAAAAATGTATTAAATGTGAGTTTTTTAAGTTAACTTTATGGTATGTTTGGAAAAAATGTTGGATGGAGAAAGAAAGGTAGGAAAAATAATAGAAAGGGTGGGGAAAGAAAAGATGAAGAAAAAAATAAAATTACTATTATACCCTTTTTTTTTTTTTTTTTTTTATGAAAACATGAAAATAAGGTAAAAAATATGTAATTTTGTTTATAAATATAATAAAAAAATATTTTTCCCTAGGCTTTCACTCAAAAAATGGAGGGAATACTTTTTGTGGGTCTTGGTGATTATATTTGATTAATTAACATTTTCTTTTCTTTTCTCTGTTCTTCCAAACGGGAGAAAACTTAATTCCTTCCCCCACTTTTCTACACCTCATTATCTTTCCCTTGCTTTCTCCTGCTTCCCAAATAGAGTGTAAACTTCCTAAAAATAATATGATAAATATATTACTGTTCATCGATTTAAATGATTATTTAAAATTTTTTTCTTTAAAATTACTATTTGCAATAATAATAAAAAGAAATAATAAAAGAAAAAAAAAAAGGAAAATTGAATTGATAATATTTAATTTGCTGCCATTAGTTAGTTAATTTGTAGTATTTGTTACCTTGACATGGTTCTTGTAGTATCCCTTCACCACTGCATTAGTATAAAAATCATCATCATTATTAATGGGGACACCAGCATCTCTAGCCCACCTCACATACTGTGCTTTTCCTCCAAAGTCATTATAATTGTTGCTTAAACTCAATATTAATCGGATTCCATACTTCTTTGCCTCAGCAATCACAAAGTCAAGTGCCTGAGATACAATTTCTATAAATGGTTACTATTTTATTTGTTTTTTTTTTTTTTAATTTAAATCCGACTGATACTTGAACTCGAAAATTTTTTCAACTTTAAAAAATAATTTCAATACTATTAAACCAAAATACAAATCACTCTCAAATTACTCAGTTTTTCTTCCTTAAAAAAAAAAGGACAATATTTAATTGAAATATAAAATATAAAAATAAAATCAGACTAAACTAAATCGATTATTGAAACTGGTTAATTCCAGATTTAATTAATCGGTCCAGTTGAATTTTCAAAACACTGTTTAGAATAATTTCATGGCAATATAATTAAGAAGAAGAAGAAGAAGAAGTTAAGAAGGAAACCTGAAAAACAGGTTCACTATAAACACCAGGGGATATCTGAAGAGCTTGATCACCTCCATCACTAAATGCCCATGTTCTACACACAGTAAGGCCAGCAGAAGTAGCCTCACTAAACACATTTGATATTTTATACCTCTGGCTTGACTCAATTGCTACATTCATCATCCAATACGAGTTGAAACCATTGAAAAGAAATGGAGAATCATTTAATACAAATTGGGTTTTTCTTGTTTGAATAAATAATATTCTTGAATTAGGTGTAACAAGAACTCTTGCTTCACAATTAGCTAAGGCTAAAATCAAAATAACCCCACAATAAGTAATTATTAGGCCTACCATAATATTATATATATTGTGTTCTTGAAAGATTAGAATTTGGTTAATTGATAATGAATGTTTTTAAAGAATGGAGATATGGAATTATGGGTATGTTTTATAAGTTTGGTTGTGTTAATTTCTTACCTATTTATAGAAGTTTATAAAGAGAGAAACATGGATCTTGTGGATGAATTTGAGCAATGTTTCAGAACAAGTATGGACATAATTAATACAGAGAGAGAGAGAGAAGGGAAATGGTTATTAAATTATGAGATTAAGTTTTGGTTAGTGTTAGTTGAAGAGAACATGGAATTGGTTAGGATTTTTTATTAGATCTAACAGAAATTCCCTTTGGATGTATCAGAAAAATGCCTGAAATTAATGTTTGCTAAAATGGCTGATGATTAATACATG
>CATKHJ011146745.1:0-24001 GCA_949750685.1 Vernicia montana
CCTGTGTACTGAATTCTGCGATACAAAGGCCAGACATGAGTCATGTGTTGGCTGAACTTAAGGAATGTTTGGCTATGGTAAGGTCTTTTGGAAGTTCTCAGAGGATGGAAGGAGGAAGGACAAGATCATTAGCAATTGACAGTGAAATGGTCCCAAGTCCAAGGTAGTATCTGATTTGTGACTGTATCACATATGGCTGCTGCTTTTAATGAGGAAATTTGTTAGATGCCTATCCTTTTGCAGACAAATTTGTATCGTCTATGCATTTGTACTATACTATGTTTCTGCTGCTTTTAATGAGGAAATGCCTTTTTATTTTTCCATACTATATGATAAAGCACAATACTTGATCTTGTTCCAATAGTTTTTTAAATAATAAATATATACTTTAATAGATTTTAAACAAAAATTTTACAATTTTCATTTTTTTTTTTATAAATTTTGGAAGTACCTTATTCAATTCTTTGAGATTGGTATACATAGTAAACAAGTTAATTTATAAAATAAAGGGGAAAGGTACAAAAAAAAAAAAAAAAATCCTTGAACTATGGTGAAAATCTCTATTAAGCCTTTTATTATTTTGGTGGTTCACTTAAGTCCATAAAAATTTCTGAATTGCTCACTTGAATCTTTTTATTTTTTTTGTGGTCAAGGACGGAGCCAGAAAAAAATTTCAAGGGGGCAAACTTTACTTCATCGTAGTTTATTATTTATATTTTGTTCAAAATAAACTAACAAAATAATGTCTCAAATATACTAACAATAGTTAAAGTTAGAAAAGCATAACACCAAAGGGTAAAAAATAAAATTATCGTTCAAAATATAATGTCAATATACCTTACAAGTTTTTAAATTTTCTTATTATATTAGTAGCCTTAAATTGTTTTAAGTTACATGAACAACAATATAATAAATAATATTAGAAAATACTCAACACAAAACATATAACAATAAAATTATATAAAATGAATTAATTAATAACTAACTTTTTATATTTATTCTCTATGAGGCCTCATATTTTAATAACGTTGAAGTATTTTCTCATTATCAACACTATTAAAGATATATTTCTTAATATATGTGATCAAACCATAGTTATCAAGAACACGGTATGTCTCGGGTCGTGGTACGGGTACGAGAATGTGGTACGCCACTTCTCTTAAAATGAATATGTTCGGGGTATGCTTAGTCGGTACGTCAATTTGGAACGTGATACGTGAATTGCTTACGTGCGGATCTCTAAGCTTTTAATTATGTAAAAAAATTCTTATTACCCCCATAAATTAATAGTTAGGCCAAATAATTTAGGAGAAGTGAAGCAAAATTTTGAGTAATTAAAGTTGTATTGCCCAATAAATTGGTAAAGATGACTTATCTTGGCCTAATAAATAATTAATGAAAGGTTGAACAATGAACTAATAAGGCTGCTTAAGAACAAATGAATTGAGCCCAAATAGTTAATATTAGCTGAAATTGATGTATTAAGCCCAATTAGTCAATATTAGCTGAAATTGATGTATTAAGCCCAATTAGTCAATATTAGCTGGAATCAGAAAACGCGTCTCTTCCTCTTCAACTCCTTTTTTTTTTTTTTCCGTTAATCTTATGGGCACCAAGTATTGGAAAAGCGAGAAAAATTATTATTATATTTAAAAAATTAAGTTTAAATTATTATTATATAAAAAATGAAAAAAATTCTTTTCAATATTTTTTCTCTCTGTGTGTGGTATCTGCAGCCTCTTTTATTGAATTAAGCAGTTATTTTCCCGCTTTTCCAACACGTATAATAATTCTTCTCACTTTTCTAATATTGAATAATAATTCAACCCTAATTTTTCAAATCAAATAAATTAATATATTCTTAATTTATTTTTCACCAAAATTCTAACAATAATACTAAGTCAATTAATATTGAAGATAAATTTAAAAAAAAAATAATTAATGTTACATAAAATTTATAAAATCACAATTATATTAAAATAAAATTACTTTTCTTAAAAAAAAAAAAAAAAAAAAAACTATTGTGAAATTGGGGAGTATTATATATATAATTGGAAAAGTTAAAGTACACCGTTGATATGTCCTTGTGGTTAAGGTGACACAGTTGAAATCTATTGGACATTGCTCGTACAGCTCCGATCCTCTGCTGTCGGCTTAATCTGAGCACAAAAAACAAGGCAGTTTTCATCTTTACTTTTACGTTTTTGTTTTTCCTATTGATATGAGAAATTAATAGATAGTACTGAAATAATTTATTTTTCTTGATATTTGGTTTACTATTAATTTAGACCAACTACTAAACAATAAATATCAGAATCTCTACCACATGCATTTAGCTATAGTTGAGGCGAGGGGGCTAATATATATAACACGAATAAAACATTGTAATTAATTAAAAATATAAATAATAAAATTATTTAACATGATATAGTACGATTCATCTTTAAAAGAATTCGCTAACAAAAAAAAAATCCAAATCAAATAAAAAATAAATTCAAATCAAATAAAAAATTGCAGCAGTTAATTATATATAATCAACTCTTTAAATTTAAAACCACTTTTTTTTTTTTTTTGAATCAATTTAAAACCACTTTATCCTTACCTATTTTGCTTTTGAATATTATAGAAAACAAGGAACATAAAATAATTCTAAATCAAATAAAAAAATTACAATAATTAATCATAATCAACTCTTCGATATTAAAATCAATTTACCATACGTATTGATCAAGACATTTGGTGATACATCACCTAAAAATAATAACAATAAAATATATATATATTCATAACCTACAAACATAAAATTAATTTGAAAACAAAACAAAATTCATTATTGAAAGTAAAACCCTCTTTAAACAATCCAATTACTTTATTACCTTAGGAAACATAAAATTTTTATAATTTAGTAGTTCTAAATTATTATAGTTCCTAGTTTTGGTTTAAGGGGCGCTTAAATACACACTAAATTCTTAAATACACCTCTTTTTTTTTTTACTTAATAAATAATTATATTATTCATACTATTACTTTTTAATTCCATTTTCAAATAAAGAATATATACTTTTTCTTTTTTCCTTTTTAATTTGTTGTTAACAAGGAGGGGTTTATATATTTTTTCTTTTCTTAGTATGTAAACTGTATAAAATGAAATTTTAATTTTTAGAATAATATAATAAAAATTACAAATTTATTTAATAAATATAATAAAAATAAAAATTATAGTTCATAAGACACCATTAACATGATAATACATGGTGAAAGTTATAACAATTAAACGGTTAAAATAGAACAAAAATAAATTATTGAGTTAATAGTAAAAGATATTTATTAAAAATTAAAGATGACAAAAAAACCAATAAAATAAAATAAAACAAGGTGTAAAAATGAAACAAAATATTTTAAAAATGGTGTATGAGTAATATTATTATTTTATTAAATGTAAGTATATATAAAATAAAAAATAAAAATAAAAATAAAAAAAATTGTTTAAAATTATCAGAGTTGATTTAACCACTCCCTTATTTATATGGTAATTATTTTAGATTATCCGGATGCACTGGGAGTCAATTACGCAAGAATTTCTAACTCAGGTAGCAGAGAGAGGGGAAGTTCAAGGAGGGTGCCAATATTTATTGCCACACACTTATATAACTTATTATCCCTTTTGGCTACAAGATTACTATGGCTACTTTATGTTTCGCTAATCAGATAATCAGCATATAATCAGCATACCCATAGAAGAGAGCTCGCCACTGAAAATCCAGGTTAACTCACAATTTAATTTTTATACGTTTAAAGTTAATTTTGCAAAAAGCTCATATTTTTAAAGGTTTTTTTTTTAAATTTAATTTTAGATCCATAAAAATTAAATTGCAAGTGGATATTCGTTAATTTTAGCCTCAAAGCTACTATTTGCAATATGATAGCAAAATTTCAAATCAAACTTGTCCTAATTAATTAAGAATATAATGTATTTTCTTTTACGTACAAAACTTTTGGGTAAATATTGATACTAATTTTTTTTTTTTTTGAAAATTTTCATGTTACTATAGCGCTTGACAATTCAAATAGAATAGATTTTTGTTAATAAAAGAATTGAATAAGCATTGATCGATCAGAGTATCTAACTAATTAAATAATTTGTTGTGACGTAAAAGGATTCATAAGCATCGATTGTGGGTCGGATGAAGATTATGTTGATGAGGCTACAAGTATATTTTACAAGTCTGATGCTGATTTCATAAGCACAGGAAAAAATAAAGATATATCACCAGAATACACCATTGAAAGTCCTTATATTGGGCGGCAGTTGAAAAACATCAGAATTTTTCCAGAAGGAAGAAAGAACTGTTACACTCTGAAACCTGAACAGGGTAAAAATCATAATTATCTTATACGAGTTTTCTTCATGTATGGAAATTATGATGCCAAGAATCAAACTCCCAAATTTGATCTTTACTTTGGAGTTAATTATTGGGTAACAGTGGAACTGGAAAGTGCCGATGACATGTATGAAATTACGCACATTTCTTTAGATGATACTATTTACGTCTGTCTTGTAAATACGGGTTTTGGAATACCTTTCATTTCAACTTTGCAACTACGGCTTCTGAACGATTCTACTTATACGGTTGACCCTTCATCATCAGCAAGTCTTATTATCAGAACATATGACCTTTGCAATCCTCCCTATGATGATGATTTTGTTAGGTAAATTGTCCTTTTCAGGATTGATTTACAAATTATCAATTCAAAAGTGGGGCTAATTTACATTTGATTTTTATCGAACATTATCCAAAAACAATTTTAAATCTATAGCAAGTGATATATATTATTCATTCAAAATCAGCATTTTGTAATAGTAATGCCAAATGACCCTTAATCAATCTGACATAATCTTTGATTCAGGTACAAGGATGATGTGTATGATCGGCTCTGGGCGTCTTATTGGGTTTCCGATTGGGTTTTAGTTAACACCACTTCAGACATTGATATCTCCAGAAATGGCAGCAATAACTTATACAAAGTACCTGTTGAAGTTCTGAGAAGTGCTGCCCAGCCACAAAATATCAACGGTTCATTAAGTTACAAATATGAGAATTCTTATTCGGACCGTTATTTTTATATCAACTTTTATTTCACTGAAATCACAGAGATTGCACCAGGCCAACGAAGAGAGTTCACTATTACTGTGATTGGATTCAACTATGGGCCAATTACCCTTGAGTACTTGAAGCCGCTGACCATACGTTCCTATATCCCTTACCTCTTTCAGCAACAAATTCTTCAGATGGTATTAATTAATTATATATTTATGCTTTTGTATGTGATAATATTTAATTGAAAAATTATATTTAATTCCAATAAACAATCTTCACGCTTGAATTATCTCAGCTGATGCTATTATGTCCATCAAGATGACATATAAGATTAATAGAATTGACTGGCAATGTGATCCATGCGTACCTAGAGATTTTTCATGGGGTGGTTTGACCTGTAGAATCCTCCAAGGATTATCTATCTGTAAGAAAATTTTCAAATTATACAAATGTTTAATCCTCCATTAACTATAAAAAGTATAATATATATATTCGATAAATGTTGCATAATTGGGAGATGAGAAAGTGAATAGTCACTACAACAAATATTGAAAATAACAGCATTAGTTTAACATCATTTGATATATGTTGTTAAAACTAACTATTAACAATAAGGATATACATATATATAACAAGAAGCAGATAATATTACCTAAATGTCAATACATATTAACAATATATTAATAGTATTGTCAAATATTTATATTTTATTTTAGTGTTACAAATTATTTTTGATTACAGGAGTTTTATATTTCGAATGGCAGTACTGCTAATTTTTATTAATTAGCATTAAATTTTTTATTTTTAACGGTATGATTCACATGCTCTTAAAACTAGTTGAGTATATATATATAGTATAATTGGGAAATAAGAAAATATTACATTTATATAATATACATGTGGCAAACGCTTTTTTTTTTTAAGAAACAAAAGGAGCTAGCAGCAAACAGAATGAACACAAAAAACTAGCCTGTCACCCATAAAAAGTTGTTTGCCACATGTATTCATTATTATATTACTTTGGTGTAGTTATTGCTGCACCAAGTATTTTTGTTCAAATTATTTAAAAATTTTGTTGGGATTACATTTTTAACAATATCACTCTCAATGCAATGCACTATGAGCAGGAACCTCACTGCAAGTAATTTGACCGGAGAGATAGCTTCATCAATCTCCAACCTCAAAGCAATACAATCCCTGTAAGTACTAATTAACTTGTAATTGACTTTGCTACGTCACTGGATGCCACCGGATTTGTGATGTTTCATTCTGAAAAAAACATAATTCTCTTTGATTTTCTTAATGCTAGCTTGGAAAGAAATCCAAATACATGCAAAACAAATTCTTGTGAGGAAAAAAAGCACAGTTTTCTTGTTCTGATTATTGCATCAATTATATCAACTAAGGTGCTTCTCCTCTTGTGCATCATAGCTATCGTTTGGAGAATGAGAAGACGTGGAGGTTATTTCCCTTCTCTCATATATATTTTGTGCACGTGTTACCAAAAATAACATTTTGATCGATACAATATTTGTGCATGTTGAATTTTTATTCTTCTTACCCTTTCTGGAATGTTGGAATATTTGTATTTATTTTCGTTGATGTGGAAACAGTTACTGGACCCAAAAAGGAACCATCACTTAAATCAGAGAATCAGTACTGCTTCACATACTCTGAAATTGTTAGTATTACCAATAACTTTAGAATGATTATTGGAGAAGGGGGATTTGGAAAGGTCTATCTAGGCGACCTGCAAGACGGAACTCAAGTTGCTGTAAAAGTGCTGTCTCAAGCATCAATGCAAGGCTATAAAGAATTTCAATCAGAGGTTAGATGAATGCAGCAAGGGTTCTCAATTCTTTAAGATTCCATGATATTTGTAACAATTTTCGTTCATTTAAGACAGAGATTTAATGCAGGTCAGACTTTTAATGATAGTTCATCATAGAAACTTGGTGTTCCTCAGTGGTTACTGCGATGACCGAGAAAATATGGCACTTGTTTATGAATACATGGCAAATGGGAAACTTGCGAGAGCGTTTATCAGGTAATTACAATTTCATCTTCATTGTTGATGTTTTTTTTCTTTGAGAATCTTGTTAAAAAAAAAAAAAAAGGAAAATGCTATTACTATAATAAATACCCCTTTTAATAAAAGGGTCTACATACGGTTATAAAACAAAAACTTTATCATAATAAGAGCTACCAATGCTATTTCACTACAACAAATAATCTCCCTCCCCCCCCCCCCCCTCTCTCTTTTTAAAAAAAAGCGTTGAAGACAAATCATAAGAGGTGCACCGGGACATTTCAGCTAGGCTGACATCTCCGTAGTGCCCTCATCATATGATTTGCAACAATATAATATTAAAAGAAAAAAAAATAAAGCAAAGAGTAGCATGCCATCTGATGAGTCTAAAATCACTCAGTCTTGTTGATGGAGGGTCTGGCTAGGGGTAGGACCTATAGACAGAGAGAAAGAGGGTCAAGGTCTCCTCAGAGTTGACCTCCGGGGAAGCTTCTGACACCCAAGTCAGTAGACTGGAGGGAGTATGAAGAGAGAGAGTGAAAGTAGAGAGAGAGGTTCTAAGCTTTTTACCTCTTTCTTTACCTATTTATAGGGGAGAATAGGGATCCCTTATGTATGCATGTCCTCTAGATATTGGAGGTCATTTTTTATCTTTATCATAAGCCCCCCAGTCCCTAGTCCGATCGAGCGTATCCAAAAGTGAGCTAAGGGAGTAGATACGTTCTTTCATTGCTTGTGATTCATCTTTGCTGTAAATAAAATAGCTAATCTGACAATATCTAGTAGGTTCAATATGAAGGCTATAAGATACTTGAATGAGGAGACGAGCGGATGAGCTTGGTATGGAGGTAGTTGGGTACCTGAATGGAGAGGTGAGCGTAGGAAATCGGTGTGAAGGCAATTGGATGCCTGAATGACTTGGCGAGCTGAGGAGCTCGATGTGGAGACAACTTGGTGCCTTAATGGATAGGCAAGCGTAAGAGCTCGATATGAAGGCAACTGGATGCCTGAATGATCTGGCTAGCCGAGGAGCTCGATGTAGAGGTAGCTGGGTGCCTAAATGGAGAGGCAAGCGCAAGAGCTCGATGTGAAGGCAACTGGATGCTTGAATGAGGAGACGAGCGGAGGAGCTCGGTTTAGAGGCAGTTGGGCACCTGAATGGAGAGGCAAGTGTAGGAGCTCGGTGTGAAGGCAACATGATGCCTAAATGATCTGGAAAGCTGAGGAGCTCGATGTGGAGGCAGCTGGGTGCCTAAATGATGAGGTGAGCGTAAGAGCTCGGTATGAAGGCAACTGGATACTTGAATGATCTGGCGAGCTGAGGAGTTCGATATGGAGGTAGCTGGGTGCCTAAATAGAGATGTGCAAGCTGAAGAGCTAGATATGGAGGTAGGTTGGTATCTGAACAGAGATACGAGCTGTATGATTGCCACATCATGGTGTGTTCTTATGGTTTTCAATGGCTTCAGATTTTCGATGCCACGATACATAGACTTATAGATTCATAATAGCTTTGAGTCTTCAAATCTTCTAGTCTTCAAGTCTTCCAAATAGCTTCAATATTTTCTTCCTTTAGATGTCTTCGAATAGTATGCCTTCCTGGGGAAGGTCTTAATTAATAACTTGGCTCATTGAGAGGTCTCATATAATATTCCTCACTGAAAAAGGACTCAAATAAAACTGCCTCGCTGGAAGAGGGCTTATATAATAGCAACGTGCCTCGCTTGAAGAGGACTTAGATAATTTGGCTTGCTGATAGAGATCTTCAGATAATTTAACTTCACTGATAAAGGTCGATGGAAATCTTGCTTCGTCTAGAGGTCTTTAATAATGTACTTCGTCGGATGAACACTTTAGATAATAATGTGCCTCGTCGAATGAGGGCTTGAGAAATCCACCTTGCTAATAGAGGTCTTCAAATAATATACCTCGTCAATTGAGGACTTAGAAATCTCACCTCGTTTAAAGAGCTTTAAAAAATATGCTTCGCGTGGAGGACTTAGATAATAATAAGTCTCGTCGATCGAGGACTAAGAAAATCTTGTGCCTCGCTCACAGAGGACTTTTAGAGAAAATCATGCCTTACTTACGGAGGATTTTAATAATTTGCCTCATTGATAAAGGTCTTACATAATAAAATGCCTCGTCGATAGAGGACTAAGAAAATCCACCTCTCATAGAGGTCTTCATATAATATGCTTCACTAAATGAGGACTTAGATAATAATTTGCCTCACCAGATAAGGACTTATATAATAATTTGCCTCGCTGATAGAGGACTTGATAAATCTTGTTTCACATACAAAACTTATATAACAATTATAATGTGCCTCGATTAGTGATATTTAATGAAATTATGCATCGTCAATTGAGAACTTTTAGAAATTTACCTCGCGTAGAGGTCTCTGATGTCTTGTCAATAGAGAAATTTTGCCTAATTGAACTAGGTCTTCGGTTCCTTTTGGACTTTTGCCTGGACTTGTTAGTTCTTTGATACATGTTAGACTTTAGCCTAGACTCAGTTTGGCTTTTTCCCTTTCTTGTAGGGAGTTGCCGCGTCGGTCTTTTAAACTAGTCTCAAGAGGTTTTATTTGCCTAGTCTTTCTATCTATCAGACTAGTCTCAGTAGGCTATTCTGCCTTGCAAATCGAGGTCTTAAGACAATAATATGCCTCATGAAATGAGGACTTAAGAAATCTCGCCTCACATAGAGGTCTTCAAGAAAACCTACCTCACTAATAGAGAATTTTAGAGAAAACATGTCTCATCAATAAAGGACTTTAGAAAATATGCCTCATTGATCGAGTACTTTAAAAATCCACCTCCTTAGAGGTATTTGGTAATTTGCTTGCTCATGGAAGACTTAAGATAATAATGTGCCTCGCTCATGAGAGGACTTATATAATAATAATGATAATGTGTCTCACTGGTAGAGGGCTTAGAAATCCATGCCTCACTCATGGAGGACTTTAGAGAAATCTTGCCTCACTCATAGAGGACTTTAGAGAAATCTTGCCTCACTCATGGAGGACTTTAGAAAATATGCCTCACTAATCGAGGACTTAGAAAATCATGCCTCACGTGGAGGACTTTGAATGACTTGCCTCGCTGGCCGAGGACTTTAAATAATGTGCCTCATTGACCGAGGACTTTAGAAAATTACCTCATCAATCGAGGTCTTCGAATAATTTGTCTCGCTAACCGAGGACTTCAAATAATCAGCCTCGTCAATAGAGATTTTAAGAAATCCTTTCGCTTGGAGGTCTTTGTCTGATATACCTTGCTGATTGAGGACTTAGAAGTTCGCGAAGCGCCCCACTCCCTTGGTGATAAAGGATTTACATGATCTGCCTCGCTGATCGAGAACTTCAGAGATTCACCTCTCTGATCGAGGACTTCAGAAACTCACGACGCCCCTCACTCTCTGATAGAGGTCTTTGTGTAATCTGCCTCGCTAATTAAGGACTTTTATATAATCTACCCCACTTGGGATCTTTACGAAAATTGCCTCACTCATGGAGGACTCAAATAATAATTTGCCTCACTAACAGAGGACTTAGAAATCCACTTCGTCTCGTCACTAGAGGACTTAAATAATTTTCCTCGTTTATCGAGATCTTAAGAAATTCACCTCTTTTAGAGGTCTTCACATAATAAGGTGCCTCGCTCATGGGAGGACTTTAGATAATTTGCCTCTCTTGTCGGAGGACTTTGTATAATTTGTCTTTCTCATGGGTGGACTTTGGATAATTTGCTCCTCTCATGAGAGGACTTTGGATAATTTGCCTCTCTCGTGAGAGGACTTTGGATAATTTATCTCTCTCATAGGAGAACTTTGGCCTAACTGACTAGGGCTTTGTGCCTAGAGTTCACTAGGTCTTTCACTCCCTTTTACAGAGAGTTGCTTCGCGGTCTTTCGCCTAGCTGAACTAGGTCTTTCTCTGCCTGCCGAACCAGGGCTTAATGCCTCATATTGACAAGGTCCTTTTGCCTATCGAAGTAGGGTTTGGTGCCTCACTTTGGCGAGAGCTTTTGCCTATCTAAGTATACTTTATGCCTCATTTGGATGAGGGATTTTGCTTATCTGTGTGGGGACTTTTATACCTCATTTGGATGAAAGCTTTTGCTTATCTGTGTAGGGTTTTTTATTGCATGCTTCTCACAAACTGATTTGAATAACTTGATGCTTTTTGCCGAATTGAGCACTGTTATTCTTTATACTTTTTGCCGAGTACAACATTATTATTCATGTCGAATGATAAATTTTATAATCT
Organism: Vernicia montana; assembly: GCA_949750685.1. Taxonomy (NCBI): domain Eukaryota; kingdom Viridiplantae; phylum Streptophyta; class Magnoliopsida; order Malpighiales; family Euphorbiaceae; genus Vernicia; species Vernicia montana. Next base: position 11,402 of record CATKHJ011146745.1, read on the forward strand.
TTTTTGCCACAAACAGGGATTATACGAGCATGTTTAGAGATCAAATAGAAGATGCGTGATTTATGGATCACAAGTTCATACAAAATGTTCATTATGACTATATGACGATATTTTTAGAAAAATCAATATTTTTGGAAAAATATTCATGTGTATCATGCGAAGTCTGAGTAGACTTTGATAATTTTTCGTTTAACACTGCGATAAAAAGGTGATTTGATGGCATTTTTATGAACATAGCATGCTATATATGATCAAATTAATTCATTCAAGGCATGAATTTTAATGAAATCATGTGCAATAGAAATTTTGTGCACTTTGAGGAACTCTTACTCTCTCGCAAAAATAATGGACGCGCACAAAGTTCATTTTATAAAATAATTTGCTTTTTAAAATAAATATCCATTTTTAAGGATCAATTTGCTTGTAAAATGGCATTTAAAATGCATAATCAATCATGCATTCTTAAATATAGTTCAACATTCATGATGCATAATTGCAGCAAATCATTTATTTATGCAAGAAAATTAATATATTTGCATTTTATTTAAGCAATTAATAGTGCAAAATTAAATTTAAAACATGAAAAATATTAAAAACATATATGGAATGACACGATCGACCTCAGATATTACTTGAAATAATTTCCATATCCATAAGAGCACGTTGTGAGCTGAAGAAGCAGCTTTTTCGCAGTCTAGTTGACTGATCTGTAGTATTTCAAAGCGAATCTGAAATGGAGTTTTGACAAACTAGTTTCAGAATCAAGAAGTACTCCTAAAATGAAAAATTATGCTTGTTTGGAGCTTTGCTGACGCGTGGGACCCACTTGCCGGCGACGCTCCGGCATCGGAGCAGGCTCTGGCTGCAAGGAGGATACCATTGGAATCGTCTGGATTTCCTGGTGCTCAAAATCCTATCCACTCGCCGCCACTCACTAGCATTTGGGCGAAATCTCGCAAAGAAAATCTGGCGGCCCATTTGTTGTTCTTCTCTAGTGATTTTCAGGGGATGAAATGGGTATCAATGGAAAACTCTCTGAAAAAGGAGTCGAATGGTACCAAAACAGATGGAATCTAGTGCCAAAATATACCGGAATGAGGATCAGAAGGTGGCGGTTCCGGCGGAGCTTCACCTCACGCGTTCTCCGCCATCCGTCTGCAGTTTGAGTCATTGTTGCCTCTCTTGAGGTTGCCAACAACTGAGCTTCACAGTGGGATGGTTGGTGTAGGCCACCTCCATCCAGAAGGGGATGGATCGGCAATGGCAGCCAAGTTTCTCTCTCCTCTCACAGTTCCAGATTTGCTTTTTTCATTTTTTGTTTATTTTTTTCTGCTTGCTTTTTGATTTGATGATGATCAAAGCTCAAATCTAATGGATCAAGATGTTGATGACTGGAAAAAATGGTTTTGGCATAAATTGAGGAGCAGGGACACAACTTTTCTATGTTGTTCCCCACAAACGGCGCCATTTGATGAGTTTAAAATCACCTGGTTGTGAACCTTTAAAATTGCACCCCCAGAAGATCGATTTTTTATTACGAACCCATGTAATCAAACTGGACCCAAATCAAATTAGAAACTGGCCAAAATCGACTAAAACAGTGCAAAATCGGATCAATTCATACCAAACCAGATCAATTTGGACCAAACCAGATTGAACCGGGTCAATTCAGACTAAATCAGATCGATTCAGACTGAACCAAACTAAATTGATCGATCCTGATAGAATCAGACCGGGCCAGAGCGTTGGCCGTCTGGGCGGCACACTAAGCGTGCCGGCCAGTGCGCGGCACGCCAAGCCAGCCAGTTCGGTGTGCCGCCTATGCCGAAGCACCGCCCGTGCTGCCACTAGCGCCGCCAGCCACCCCTCAGCCTCCTCTATAAATAGCAGCCAGCCCCCTTCAGAAAATCTGAAAAAAATGCAAAAAAACATTTCTTTTGCTACCGAAATTCTGTCCAAATTCACTTTTTCATATCTAAATCCTTCCAACTATCAAAATAATTTCAATTTAAAATTGTTATTATTTATTTTGAGTTCCTAACCCGAAGTGGAGCTCAAATTCGAAGCCAAGCTCGCCCCGCCTGCGACAAAAGCCTAGAAAAGTAAATGTATAATTCATTTCTCTTGCATCTTTTAAATTCTAAAATCAGATCTAGAGTTTATCTTGTTATCACGCCTTTGGATCTAAATCTGAAAAGATCTAAATTTTATTAATTTAAAATCTGAATTAAATTAATAAACTAAATAAATTTCTTTTGAGTAAAACCTCTCCTCCGCAAGAAGGGAGAACTGCGTGAGGTTTGATTCATATTCAATGGGATACGCAGGCATGCCAATCTGTCAGACATCAACTCCAAAATATTTTAAATAATATTTTTCCTTTTTATTTATTTATTTTATTACTTTATATTTCTTTTATTAAATTAATTGAGGAATATGTGATTTTTCCTAATATCCATAAGGGCTAGAGAAAATATCCTCTTATCATATTTTATTTTCTGTTTATTCATTTATAACCTGTCATCTATATAATATTTGCATCATTTATAATTATTTCATTCATCATTTTTATTTCTATTCATGCATGAAAATCATTTTACATAAAGTTATTTTGCACTTTCAACCAAACTAAAGAGAAATTTATTGTTTATTACCAAAACCTGATCCCCGAGCCTATTTTGATCACTCGCGGAACAGTATCTTTTCTATTGGGATAAATTAAATAATTTGGAGTCATTTTATTTGGGTTTTCCTTTAATTTTTCCAATTAAAAACTACATAAAATTAAAGTGGCGACTCCCTGTCATAAAGCGAAAATACAAAATTCCAATTTTTCGAACTCACAGAAGGTTCCAGATGCGTGGAGTTTCTCCCGAAGAGCATTTCGATTCCCTTAGCAGATCAGACCGGTGCTTAGGCGAGGCCTCACAGTTAACGACTCCACTGGAGAAATTAAATCTTTTTTCAAATAAAAGATAAAAGTGGATTACTTTTGGTAAAATACAAAAGTTTGGCTTAAAATTTAAAATAACTTTTCATGCATCACTACATGTAGACTCATTGTCCAAAACGCTAATTTCCTAGGAAAACAATGGATAAAAAGCAGCATTGAGTGGGTAACCCTCCTTAGGTCTATTTACCGATAGTGAAATCATCCAGCCCGTAACGTATCTTTTAAATTATTTTTAAAGGTGTAACGAGTATGCACGTACCGTTGAACCCACGCGAGACTCCTTGTCTCACATGTGGTTAGGTATATCGCATCTCTAGTGTGACGGGTACCCAATTCAAACCACCCTTACCTTTTCATGTAATGAACCTAGAACCTGACCCTAGGTTGCATGTTCCATAAAGCAAACCTCTTACACATCTGCATTTTCATGCAATACTTTTTCCATGCATATTACATAAACATGCATTCATTTTAAGTGGAGCCTTGAACCGAAGAAGGATCAAACACTTTTTACCCGATCACCTTCCCCCCACAAATCAGAGCCCAATACATTTGGCCCAACATGCAAACTCTAAAGCCCAAAACTTTGGCCCATCCTAACTAAGGAAATCCCCAAAGCCCAATACTATTGGCTCATCATACTCAAAGCCCAATACCTTTGGCCCATAATCTCCAAAAGCCCAATACAGTTGGCCCATAATACTTAAATCCCAATACCAAATTGGCCCACAACAACCACAAAAGGATCCTTTTCCCTCATAATTTGTATACTATTACACACATATCACCTCTTCACCAATCACTTACTAAGTTTTTTCTTTTGGTTATGCTCAAAGGTACTAATGGCTAACCCAACTGATATGGCTGCCTTGAACACACTCATGACCAGTCTCCTTAAGAAGCAAGAAGAGAATTTTCAAGCAATTCTGAAAGCTCAACAAGCCCAATTTGGGGAACAAAGGCAATCAATCATCAAAGAAGTGCGGACCATGGTTAATCAAGCTAGCCTTAACTCGACTAACCCAAATACAGCTTTGGATCATATCACCCCAAATCTGAATCGGGAACCAATCCAAATCCCTACCTATACTATCTCTGTGCCAAGCACCTCCACCCATTCTAAACCTTCTTTTCCCTTGAATCCTCTTCAAGGAAGGAAAGTACTCTCCCATCCAGAAACCAATATGCTTATAGAAAAACTTGAAGCAATGGAGAAATCCATAAAATCCCTAAAGCTCCACAATGACCAGATTGATGTGGACAGTTTAGCCTTGTTCCCTGATGCAAGACTTTCTCCTAAATTCAAAATGCCTGAACTTGAGAGATTTGATGGAATTACTTGCCCAAGACCCATCTTATGATATATGTGGGGGCAATGCAACAATTAGGACTCAACAATAAGCTCCTTGCACAGCTGTTTCAATAATCATTAACCGGTGCAGCCATTAGATGGTTCTTTTTACTAGATAAAAGCCAGAAACGAATATGGGATGATATATGTCAAGCTTTTATAAAGCAATATCATTACAACAGTGAAGTGGATGTCACTAGGCGTGACTTGAAAACCACCAGACAACTTCCACATGAATCCTTCTCCATGTTCTTTACAAGGTGGAGGGCTAAAGCTGCTCAAATGGTAAACATAACAATTGAATAAGAACAGGTGGACATCCTTGTCAAAAACCTACTCCCAGCTTATCAAAACCATCTGCTGACTCAATACCTGCCGACCTTCAAAGTATTGGTGGCAACTGCATCAAGGGTTGAAAATTGCATCCAAAGCGAATCATTTCAACCTGAATTCTCCACCAATGATCTGAATGGTGATGAAGAATCTGAACCCTATGACCTTTGAGGCTAAGACAGACATGCCTCGATCCCACTTTCCTTTTTAACCTGAATCCATGATCCATGCATCTTCACCAAAGTGAAAAACAGACCCCACCTTACCTCAACTCATCTCTACCTAAGTAGTATTTTATGGAGGAGTTTAAGCTCAGCTAATCTGACTTGTCTGAGATTAAGTCCACGTCCAAAATAGAGTCTGAGTCCATATTCAGAGTCCATGTTCAAAATTCAAGTTCGAGTCTGAGTCTGTCATTTATGAGTCTAAGTCTTTGTACTATTTTCTCCTTTTGCTAGTAAAACATTTATATGCACTTCTCTATTCTCATCAACAGTTGCATAATCATAAAAAAAAAAAATCAAAAAAATCAAAATCAAATCAATGAATTTTGGCAAAGCATTTGCATTTCACTATGAAATCCACCATGATTTGGAACAACCAAAGATTTGGGGTATTCTTGTGCCCGCATCAACAGCCACTTCATCAGCTCCCAACCAAAGGGTAGATAATAAAAGAACACCAAACGGTGATCTCTTCAGTTGGAGCAATCAAAACTAAAGGCAATCCAATAAAGTTACCCATTACACTTTTGGGTAATCAAAAAAATAGACACCTCAACAGGGGGAAACAATTTCAAAAAGGACCCGATGTCTCCATAAGGTTTCTCTTTAGACCAACATTCAATACAATAGTCTACACAAAGATCAAAGCTCTAAGATGAAGGACAACAGAAACCCAAATCATGGTGGATTAATCTTTAAAATGCCAAAATTCATTAATAAAACTCTCTAAGTTGCAACCCCAAAGGGCAATTTAGGCAAAAATCAGAGAAAGCTCGCTAAGTTGAAAACTCAAAAGGGCGACTTAGGCAAAAATTGAGCAAACTCGTCGAATTGAAAACCCGAAAGGGTGGCTCGGGCAAAAATCAGAGCTAAAAAGAAGTATCATCATGATCAAATCATTTTGTTCTTTATGCCTTTATCTCAAATTGAAGGCATATCATCTCAAGTCATCATCTTCCGGTTGATCCCTCATTAAGGGGCACGCCTTCCGAATTATCTTCTATCAAAATCCATCACATATCTTTTAAGTTGCCCTTATCATTTATTGGGGTTATATCATTCTTATCATCCGTCACGTCTCTTAGCTCAAACAGCTAAGTAACTCTTATCATTCATTAGGGGTATATCCTTCAAAACGCTTGTCATAAAAGCTAAATTACTCCTATCATCAAAAAGCAGGTCTTCTAAGTCATTGTCCAAAAAATTCAGTGTCCCCTCAAGAGTCCTATCACTCTAAGAGTCACTTCAATCTCAGACAACAAGATAAGTGCTTATCTTCTCTATAATTCATACTATAAAAAGCAAAATCATACAACCTCCCTAACACTGATCAAAAGGTCCAAACCTATCACCAAAAACCCAAGTCTCCTTGGTAAAAACCGATCAAAAGAGCCAAGCTCACCAAAAATTCAAGACTTTTTGGTAAAATCTCTAAGGGCTAAGCCCACTAGAAACCCGAGTCTTCTTAATAAAATCTCATCTCCCAAGGGCCAAGTCCACAAAAAAAATCCAAATCTTCTTGGTAAAATCTTATCTTCCGAAGGCCAAATCTACCAAAAATCAAAGTCTCCTTGGTAAAATATCATTTTGCAAGGGCCTAGCCCACCAAAATCCCAAAGTCTCTCAGGACTCATGATCCATAAAGCCTAGTCTCTTTGGCAAAGCTAAAGTCAAACCATGACTCCCAAAGCCAATCATCCTCAAAACTGATTAAAAATGGCCTAAACCAGTTAAAGCCCAAACTTTCTTAGCAAATCACATCATCCCTAAAGTCCAACTCCTTTGGACAAGCAAAATCAAGTGGCAAAAACAGACATTCCATCCAAGCCCAAACCTCCTTGGTAAAACAGACAGTCCTTCCAAGCCCAAGTCTCCTTGGCAGATCTTGCCATCTATCCAGGCCCAAGCTTTTTGGAAAATCATACCATCCGAATCAGTTAAAGCCCATGATTTCTTGGCAAAACATACCATCCAAGCCCAAGCTTCCTTAGCAAATCATATCATCATTGCAATCCAAGTCTCTTGGACAAGAAAATCTTGGCAAACCAATTGGTCAAAGCACCTCTGAAAGTCATGTCCAGAAAACAGCACCTCCGAAAGTCATGTCCAGAAAATAGACTCTTAACAGATGGGTCACATATAAGACAACCTACAATTACCTCGTCCAAGCCTAATCACCTACTTAACCTTCCAAATAACTTTCCAAGTCTAAACACTGACCTAGCCTTCCAAAAATAACCTTTCGGGCCAAACCTGACTAAGCCTTCCAAGCATAATCTCCACCAAAGCCTAAACACCGACCTAGCCTTCCAAAGATAAATCTTTCCAGACCAAAACTGACTCAGCCTTCCAAGCATAACTTCCTCCAAATGCCAAAATCTGACCTTGCCTTCATCACTCCAAAATAGGGGCATCTTCCTCCACAAAAATCAGCACTTTCATACAAAATTAACCGGTCAAAGGTTCAAGGTATCTAATTCATAGTTTTTGCATAGTCAGATGCATTTCATATTCAACAGGTCGCTAATCAGAGCTCCTAAAACAAGATGGATCATCAAATCTAAACTCCTGAATTCAGAAAAAATACCAACTCCTCTTTCCTATCATAAAGGAAAATCATCCTATCAAAAAGGATTAATCAAACCTGTCTTTAGAGTCGCCAAGACATACTGGCATCCAATCAAACCTCTCTTTAGAGTCGCCGAGCCATTTTGGCATCAATCAAATATCAGCTCCAGAATCAGACCCATCCTATGATAACCTTAGGATCCATTATCTTAAAATTGAAAAAAGTTTTCTCCTTCAGAATCAGACTTATCCTAGGATAGTCTTAGGATCTCTTTCCCAAACAGACTGAGAATATATCTTTTTCACAAACAGACCGGGAATATATTTTTTTCTCAAACAGACCGGGAATATAACTTTTATTTCTCCAAACAGACAGGGAATATAGATTTTTTCAAATATGTCTAAATATCGACCTAGACATCACTTTGGTTCTTTTTCTCCATCCCAGGTTCACTATCATCAAAATCGCATTTTGAACAAAGTCAATTCTGATGAGGGGGCAGCTGTGAACCGTTAAAATTGCACCCCCAGATGATCGATTTTTTTATTAAGAACCCATATAATCAAACCGGGCCTAAATCGGATTAGAAACGAGCCAAAACCGACCAAAATAGTGCAAGATCGGATCAATTCATACCAAACCATATCAATTCAAACCAAACCAGACTGAATCGGGTCAATTCAGACTAAACCGAATCAATTCAGATTGAACCAAACTAAATCAGACCAAATCGATTGGTCTTGACCGAATCAGACCGAGCCAGGGCATTGGCCGTCTGGGCGGCACGCCAAGCATGCTGCTCAGAGCGCGACACGCCAAGCGTGCCCGCCAGCCAGCCGACACGCCGCCCGTGCAGCTGCTAGCGCCGCCAGTCACCCCTCAGCCTCCTCTATAAATAACAGCCAGCCCCTCCTTTAGAAATTCAGAAGAGAAAATCCGGAAAAAAATTCAAAAAAAGTTTCTTTTGCTACCGAAATTCTGTTCAAATTCACTTTTTCATATTCAAATCCTTCCAACTATCAAAATAATTTCAATTTAAAATTGTTATTATTTATTTTGAATTTCTAACCCGAAGTGGGGCTCAGATCTAGAGCCAAGCTCGCCCCGCCCGTGACAAAAGTCAAGAAAAGCAAATATATAATTCCTTTCTCTTACATCTTTTAAATTCTAAAATCAGATCTAGAATTTATCCTATTATCACGCCTTTGGATCTAAATTTGAAAAGATATAAATTTTATTAATTTAAAATCTAAATTACATTAATAAACTAAATAAATCTCTTTTAAGTAAAACCCCTCCTTCGCAAAAAGGAAGAACTGCGTGGGATTTGATTCTTATTCAATGGGATACGCAGGCATGCCAATTTGTCAGGCATCAACTCCAAAATATTTTAAATAATATTTTTCCCTTTTTATTTATTTTATTGTTTTATATTTCTTTTATTAAATTAATTGAGAAATATGTGATTTTCCTAGTACTCATAAGCGTTAGAGAAAATATCATCTTATCATATTTTATTTTCTGTTTATTCATTTATAACCTGTCATCCATATAATATTTGCATCATTTATAATTATTTCATTCATCATTTTTATTTATGTTCATGCATACATAAAGTTATTTTGTACCTAAGCCAAACTTAAGATATTAAAATGTTTATTACCAAAACCTGATCTCCGAGCCCACTTTGGTCACTCATGGATTAGTGCTTTTTCATTAGAATAAATTAAATAATTTGGAGTCATTTCATTTAGGTTTTCCTTTAATTTTCCCAATTAAAATAAATAAAATTAAAGTAGTGACTCCCTGTCACATAAGCGAAAATACAAATTCCAAATTTCCAAGAACTCACAGCGGGTTCCAGATTGCGTGGAGTTTCTTCCGAAGAGCATTTTGATTCTCTTAGCGGATCGGACCGGTGCTCGAGCGAGGCCTCACATAGGGTTATTGAATATCTTTTAACCCCTAAATTTACTTTCTCCATATCACATATGGGCTTTACCTATTTAGGGTTATTTACTAAGTTCAAAATTAATTCCTTTTAATTATCCATAGATTTAATCAATTTAATCCTTCTCATTTATATCATATCTAAATTAAGATTTAATTGATAAAGAAATCTTTGTGGATTTAAACTTCAGGACATGCTAGGGTTCTTGTAAATTTAATTACAAGTTTAATCCTTTTACCATTAATCAATTAATTAAATACTATAATTAATTATTATGGTAAACCTTTTACACTTGAAAGGTGAATACTTTTAGGAGTGTGACTTTCTAGGTTCATGTCTAATTAGCAATGGGATTGAGAAATTATTTCTCTCTACTAATATGAAATCTCTATTTCATCTTTAGTTCCATAAGTCATAAGTGACGTCTAGCAAAACATATCATGACTAACTAATTAGAATGAATGTAAGTGTTTGATTACTTATCCATTTCATGGACCATCTGTAATAATCTGAATTTTTATTTATTTTAGAAATTTTATTTTCGTTCGAAAATATAATTATTTAATTCGATTTGTTATGAGAAAATTTTAGATTTTTATGATGTGAAAATATGATTATGGGTTATTTGAGGTAAATTATTATTCTAATTATTATTATTATTATTATTAAAAAGTTAAGAAATTCAGAATGGAGATCATGTAAGAGAGAAAGAGTAGGAGAGAGAGAGAAGAAAGCAGCGCCAATTAGGGATGGCAATTTTATCCTCCCCGCCAGATACTCGCCCCAACCCGACCCTAATGGGGCGGGTAATATCCACCCCATTTAATAAATGGGGCGGGATGGGTTTTTTGATTTATACCTGAGTCGGGTTCGGGTAATGTATAACCCGCCCGGAACCTGACCCGATTATATATATTATATATATTTTTTATTTTTTAAATATTATATATATATATATTTTTTATTTTTTAAAAATTTATAATTTATTTTTTATGTGAAATATAAATTATATTGTATGGATATGTAGAAAAATATATAAATGAATATATATATATATATATGAGAAAATAAAATTTTAAAAAAAAATTGAAAAGAAAAAAATAAAAAAAAATATAAACGGGTATACCCGCCCCGCCTTGAAGCGGGGCGGGTATTTTATTTTTAAAGCAGGTCGGGTTCAAGTTTTACAAAAGCCACCCTATACCCGACCCGCTGCCATCCCTAGCGCCGATCGCCCTCCTCCGGCCGGCAGTGACTCACACCGCCACCACCACCATGAAGCTCGACCACCGGCGACCTTGGGCGAGCAAACGGCGACTGGAAATGGCACTGGATGGCGGCACACGCTAGGAGAGAAGGTTTTTCGGCGACCCCAACTTTTCGATGCGATTTCGATCGATTTCGATGGTGGATTCCGACGAAACCGGTCTCGTTCTTCTCCTTTCATCGAGAGCTTCAATTTGGTAGCTATATTGCCATCGATCGGTCACCAGAAACGCAGATCAAGAAATTTGTCACCGAACCTTTCGAGTCATTTTCCGGTGAAACGGCAGTGAGTCCCGACGAGTGATGAGTATTTTTGTGTTTCTGGCATCATGGTGATCAAGATGGTATAAACGGCTCCTTCGACAGCACCGGCGAGTGGGTCCCACGCGCCGCCGGTGACCTAGAAAATCCAACGAGCTGCATTTTTCGCTACGTGGAGATTCTCGAGTAGTTTGTGGAAATTCGACTCCGGTAAGTTTAGGACACTATTTTAATGATGTATTGCGGTGTTTTAAATTGCCCAAAAAATGGTTGTTTGGCATGTATTTATATGTATTTAGACTTAAATTAATAATTGGAATTGATTATGAGATTATATAAATTTGTTGAGTTGAATTTGTATTATCTATAATTTTCTTTTAATTATATGGTCAATTGTGAATAAGCAAGTTAAATGTAATTATATAAGTTTTATATTATTTCGAAAATGAGTATTGAATCGAATTAAATTTTATAAAGATTCCAATGTAGAAAATATTTCTTTTTATGTAAAGGAATGAAATTGAAATTTATGAATGATATTTTTGATGTTGATATATGATTTATTAACTAGAATAATTTTATTAAAAAAAAAAAGAATGTTTATAAATTGAGTAATGATGATTATTTTGATGCTTGCTGAGCATGGAGACCCAAGATGGGATTGTTGAATTGTGTTGATTATTGTGAGCCTTGATGGCTATTTAGAAGTGTTTATTTCCATTGCTTCAGCTGGGTTATATTCTAGTTTTAGGGGAGACTCTGTCAAAGTTTCAGTAGAATATTTAGAATTGTTAGGTACGTCTTAGTTGGTTAATCAGTGTTCTGATAATCTTCTTGTTATATAGTATCGGTGTTTCATGTGTTTCTCCAGTTACGAGATGTCGCACTCTGAGGATAACTAGTTTGGCTTTCGTCAAGTTTGTGAGTTATATAGCTTAATATAACACTCCATTCCTTTTATTTAATTAATATTTCACTTGCATATGTTCATAAATTGTTTTTATACTATATATATATAATTATGCATTATGAATATAAGTTAAGCATTCTGGCATATGTATGTGATTTTTATTATATTGGTGCTGCATATTACTTGTGTTTGTTCGAATGGAATTAGGAGGACATAGGACCACATATGAGATTAAGATCATGATTATGATTAAAATTATGATTATGATTATGGTTGTGATTGGGATATGATGATTATGATTTGATGAGCTATGACTGGTGTATGACGGCTTGGAGCTTGCTCATCGCTCGCTGCTACCAGTCGGGTTGGCGCTGCGTGGCATAGGCCATGGACGGCTGGGACCCTATTGTTGGATTTTAAGAGACAGTACTTGGACTCAGAGAGAGCCAGGATAGGGGGATCGGCTCCCCATATTGAGGTTTAATGTGGTTCCTATCGACTAATTCCTATCCTTGGTTTATATGGTTGATTGTCTGAATGACATCATGCATTAGCATTTCTGACATTTGAATGGAATGTTATATTGATAACTATATAATTCATTGAGTTGAACGCTCATCTCTGTTCAATATTTTTCCCAAGTTGCAAGATGAGCTTGAGAAGTAAATTTTAGTCGAGTATTCCTGCCTTCTATCCTTCGGCAGTGAAATGTGTTTTGAAACTCAGTTATGTAATTAATTTTAAATTATGTTGTATTATAAATTTTAGAACTTCGCATTATT
>CATKHJ011146916.1:0-14340 GCA_949750685.1 Vernicia montana
ATTCCTTATATCCATATACATCAGTAATCCATTTTAACTATCTTCAATTTCTCTTCCTCTTTAAGTATTTACAATTTTGGTGTCCATTATCTCGAGTCAATTCATCCATTCCATTGATTTCACTATTATAATGGTTTCACTATTATATCTACTCTTTGACTTATTTTCATTTCAGTCTCATCTTTATCAGTTTCATCTTCCAACCATGCACATTTTGCATTGTTCAATAGTTTCACCGTCCTTACAGTTCTCTATGCGGTACTATATTTCACACCTTTTCATTTCAGCATTTATAGTTCCGTTTAGTCGATATCTCATTTATCTATTTTAGTCACATTCAGTACTTATTACTTTCTATAATCGTTCTCTTCCATGTCCTCTTATCTTTCTTTACACCAGATCTCTCAGTAGAACATATTTAGTTTAATCAATAAGACTCCATTATTATTTCACTTGTACACATTTCTTGAACTTGTATACATTTCTCTTTACTTTTCCCATTCCTCTAAAACTTTAATCAAGTCTAGCAGGAGGTATTCATGTTTTCCTTTATCCATTTTTATTATCCCATTATATGCAGTTCCACATATTTCTCTAATGACAGTGCAATATTCGTTGGGTATTGATCATTTTATTCTCGATAACACTAATCAACATTTTCTTTTTCTTTCAATTCATATGCAATATCTATGTAGATAGCAAAAAAATTTATGTTTTACTCTCTACGATTAGCATTGTCGGGGAATCCATAGTAGCTGGCATATAATGCCTTCCTCTTCTCACTTATCAATCCTTACTGCGTTTCATATCATTTTCATTTCGTTGCATTCATATTTTTACTTGATTTTGGTTTCTTCTCTATTTTGCCACCTAAACATAGACGTTTTTAACAAATGATCATTTATTAACACCAATGTTCAATTCCTACACTTTTATCACTTTAATACAATTTGCTTAGGATGTCTTTATCCTAGGCAATACACAGGTTCTCATATGGACAAATAGTTTATGTATCATCATCAGTATTTGCATTCTATAAGGTTTTCATAGTCAGTCAATATTTTTGACATCTTTCTCAACGTTCGCACATGTTCATTATAGAAAATTTCAGTTTAACATTACAAATTCATTTTCACTATTACAGGAGCGATCACTAGGGGACTGACCTCCTTTTCACAGTTGTCCCTTCACTTTCATATCACATTTTAGCATAGTTATTTTATTTAGAACATGATCAATGTTTCACTTATATTAGTAATTCAGTAGTGTATGTCTACACATACAACATCTTTGATATTCATAGCACATACTAATATATGTAATCATTCCAGACAAGAAGAATTTAACCATATACGAATAACGCAGAACTATCTTAATGATGGACTGTAATTGACAATCAGGAATCCTATGCTTCATGGTTTAACTTATACACTATAACTCGATAATATTTATTAGTCTATACTAGACTTACACTTTTACTCTGATACCACCTTTGTCACATCCCACCTTTGGTGATGTGACGGTCCTAGGGCATGAATAACCATAAAGGTACCAACAATCTGTAGAACCCACTTACAATATTATAGTACAATTAATACCATAGATTTCGGTGAGCAATAATAATAAATTCAATTCGGCAGCATAACAGCTACAACTATAACAGTACTCTAGGTTCAGAACCTGTATTAAAGAAACACTTCCAATAGCACACTTCTCTAACCTTAACTTCATGTAGATCAATGCATATCCCTCTAACATTTATCATTATTAATTACATCATAGTGCATCAATTGTTAATTTCTGTATCCAAATTAGCATATGACATTACAATTTCCAAATCGTATCAAAAATTAAATTTAATCAATTATTGGAATACTAAACCGTTATAGTCCATGGAGCTCTAAATGAATCGACTTAAATAGTATGTTGTAAATACCTCACTTTCAGCAAGGTAATCCCAAATGGAGATAGATGCTTGAGATTCACTTGCTGAGTTTGCTACTAAACCTGAAATACAATACTGTAGGGGTGTGAGCAAAACTCAGTGAGTACTTATAATAAATAAGAAACAGTGTATGAATATAGGTTTAGTAATAAAATTATTAAGTTTCCTATTTAATAATATAAAAGAATAATTTTTAAATGATCGATAACAATTGAGGTTTAACATCCAAGTTCCAAAGAAACTATGGAGGAGAAACAATTTTTCAATGATCAAGAACGATTGAGATTCAATATCAGAATAACAATGAACCAGTGTGGAAGAAATAAATTTTTTGATGGTTGATAGCAGTGGAGTGTCGATTTTAGGATTTCAATATAATATTGTAGAAGACACAATTAAGATTCAATAATGATAGTTAATAACGTTTGGGATTCAATTCGATGATCAATAACAATCAGGATTCAATAACAATAATCAATAACGATCGGGATTCAATAGTAGTGAACAATAACAATCGAAATTCGTTAACAGTGAACAATGAAAATTGGGATTCAATAACAGTGAACAATGACAGTCGGGATTCATTAGTAGTGAACAATGATAATAGAGATTCATTAGTAGTGAACAATGGCAGTAGGAATTCATTAGCAGTGAACAATAACAATCGAGATTCGATATCAGTGTTCAATAATAGTTGGGATTCAATAATATCATTTTAGCAGAAATCACAGTTTTAGAAGCGGTGTGCTTCCCAGTGTAAACAGTGGAGTGGCAATTATTGCTAACTCACTTATATCAGTAAACAGTAGAGTGACAGCTATTGCTTTGCTCACTCATAACAGTATAAAGCGTAAGACTGATCAGGTTTTACGGCTAGGACCACCCCTCCTAGTTGAGGTGGATACGCTCACCCTATCCACAGGCTTTTCCTGTGTGCACACAGTATGATGTAATACCCACATCAGTTGGGGATTTCTGCTTTATAGTAATACAGTATGATCACTTAGGATCCAATATGTAAATTGTTCAAAGTAGAATTAAATTAAATGCAAAAATTTTATTTGCATTCTTACTGGGTCTTCTTTGAGTTCTTATTGATCTTATTGGTTCGACAACCATTTGATTTGGCTTTCAATGGCATTAATGTTCATATTAAGGACTGACGGAGTCCAGGATATTACAGTTCAATAGAACAATATAAGGCTCAACTTGTAGCTAAGTGATTCACCCAAGAATATGGGATTGATTATGAGAAGACTTTTGCTTCTGTAGCCCGCATCACTTCTCTGCGTACTCTCATTGCTATTACTGCTGTTAATCATTGGACTTTATTTTAGATGGATGTTAAAAATGCCTTCTTAAATGGAGATCTCAATGAAGAAATCTATATGCAACCTCCTCATGGTTATGATCATCCACCAAATAAAGTTTGTTTTCTTCGAACGGTGTTGTATAGACTTAAACAAGCTCCACGTGCTTGGTTTGCCAAATTTAGTTCCACCATTTGTCAGTTTGGTTTCCAATATAATCCTCACGATCACGCCTTATTTCTTCAGAAGACTAAGAAGGGTATTATTCTATTATTACTATATGTTGATGACATGATTATTACTGGTGATGACACACAGGGTATCCATGATCTCAAGAATTTTCTTAGTTGCCAATTTGAGATGAAGGATCTTAGGAAATTGAATTATTTCTTGGGTTTGGAAGTTACTTTTGATCCCTCAGGGTATCATCTATCTCAGGCCAAGTATGCTACTGATCTCATCTCCCGTGCGGGTTGTGAACCCTTAATTTTGTACCCTCTGGCATACAACTAAACCCTAGAGGCACCTAGGCTCGGTAAACAGACCTCCGCAAGCCGAAATCGCCAAAAATTATCAAAATTTCAAAAACTGGGAACTCGAGCCTCGGGACCCATCCCTCAAGCCTCTAAATCATCCTTATATCATCAGGGATTGGATAACGAGCACAACGCAATTAGAATCGCTGAAAACGGACGAGAAACTAGCAAAAACGGATGAAAAATGGGAAACCGGGGGCTAAGCCACAGGATATGCCTGCCTCCGGGATGATCCGCGGATCCACCAAGCTGATTTGTGGATCCGCCAAGATTATCCAAGGATCTGCCACCCTTTTTCCAATTTTTTCCTCTTTTTACCTTCATCCCACATCGAAATTTCATAAAACTTCCCTCTAGCATTCACCCTATATATAGGGGACCTTCTACTCATTATTCCACAACTCAGAGCTTGCTCACACATCCCTTGGCTTGCTTGATTAGCCTTTGCATCAAGCGAGCCATCCCCTTAAGCTTGGTCTAAAAGGAACAAGCTCCCCAGTTTCTTTTATTTCTTACTTTGCTATTGCTCTTTGCTTTGCAAAGCGAGATTAGGTTGCGACTTCCCGAGTCGACCCACCGAGTCAAAAGTTCCCCACCATCCGAGGCAATTTGTCCGAGGTAAGTCCGCCGCCGACTGAGACAAGTCTCCACAGTCCCAAAGTCGCTCAAGCGTACGGTAAACTTCTTTTCCTTTCTCTTTTCATTTTATTTATTTATTTATTTTTCTTATTTTGTTAATTAAATTGGTTTATCTAGATTGTTAGTTAATTAAAATCTGAAATAATTAATTCAACTTGGTAATCAATTAGGTTAGCTAATTAATCAACCTACCTTTTAATCAATCAATCTGAAACATGATAAAAGGTTCAGACTAAACAAACCCCCTTCGCAAGGAGGGCGAACTACGTGGATTTTGATTCCCATTCAAAGGGATACGTAGGCATGCTTGTCTAAAACATCAAATCCAATTAAAATAAACTTTCTTCCTTTTTCACCTTCTTCATATTAGGTTTTATGTTTTTCTTTTATTTCTTACTTTTATTTGGTTTGGGGATTGTGTGACTCTCCTAGAACCCACAAGGGTTAGAGGGAGTATCCCCTAATTTGGTTTATGTTGTAAGTTTAAGATTTCAATTTGCTTCCTTTATTTAATTCTTTTATTACTTATGTTATTTCCTTTATTGCTTTGCTTTACTTTAATCCATGCATATTTAATGGTTCATTCATTTATAATTGTTCATGAAATCCATTTTAAGCCATTGTGTATTAAATTTGCCAAACCAATTAAATGAACCGAAAACCTAGTCCCTGAATCTTCTTTGGTAATCGAGGACTAGTGCACTTTTTCATTGGAATATAATTAGAGTCAATCAATTGGGTTTTTCCTTAACTTTTCCCAAATAAAATAAAATTAAGGTGGCGACTCCCTAATGCACCTTTTCAAAATCAACTAATCTGAACACGAGGGTTCCATCGTGAGTACAAACCCGAATGAGCATTTTGATCTCCTTTAAGCGGATCAGACCGGTGCTCGGGCGAGGCCTCACACGGGTCTCACTAATGATAAGACTGCCAACACTCCCATTGAGGCGAATGCTCATTTTTCTATTTCTGATAGCTCTCCTCTCCCTGGTTGTACTTTGTATCATCAACTTGTTGGCATTCTTATCTATCTTACTATTACTCATCCTGACATTGCTTATGTTGTTCATGTTGTTAGTCAATTCATGACAGCTCCCCGCACAACTCATTATACGGCTGTTCTTCGTATTCTTCGTTACATCAAGGATACCTTGTTGTCATGACCCGATTCCAGAGCCACGATGGTTTTAGGGCATAGGTAGGCGTAAGGCTACTAAAAACCCGTAGAACCCAATTTTGCTATAAGTCTAATACAATATCAAGCAATCTAAACCATAAAATCACATACAATTATTGCCCAAAATTTAGAACCTGAATCGAATTAACCATCAATTACTATTATCAATAATATTTAGCAATTAACTTGTACATATTTCTTATCATTATATTTTCTTATGTTAATAAAGTTCATTAATCATTACCCAATCTATGACTTCCAATTTCTACAAAGCAACTAAAGAATATAAACATCAATTATTTTAATATTCATATATAAAAAATTAAATCTTAACATAACATAAATATATACATTGTACTTTTTGATGGAGAAGAATGATCAAGAAGCTTCTAGCTAATTCCAATCAATTTCTATCGTCTATGCTTTGCAACTATAAGCTAAATCCATAGGACAATGTCATGAGCCGTCAACTCAGCAAGTTTATGAATGCATATGAACAATGAGGTATCCAAATGGTTCACAAATACAAATACAATGGGCTATAAGAATAAATCAATCAACGGGTCATATGAAAATATACATACGAAATAAATCAAGGTTCAATAAACAATAACATATAGGCATGAAAGAAAAACATCAAAGGCATATGGTGTAGTAACAAAATAATCAATCAATCAATCAATTACTCATTTCAATCCATCAATCATCTCATGGACAGGACTATACCGTAATCCCCACGGTCACTATATATTTAACATGCATTATGTAAATACACGCCTGAAATACTGTCTTCTCCATGTAAGACACATGTTTAACGTGCACTCTTTAAGTACACGCCTAGGGTTCTACCTCCCTAGATAAGGCATATGCAAGTGCACAAGGTCTAATGGCTATATCCCCCATTAGGTGGGAGTTCTTCTACACATTATATCAATAGCAAAGGGGTCAATAGCAATGAACAATTAGGCTTTCAATAATTATAGTTTCAATAGTAATATCAATGAACAATGGCAATCAAACAAATTAGGCTAATAAAATGAATGAACTCAAATGGGAAGTTATTAACCATCAAATTGGGCTAGGAGGGTATGCATTCATAACTTACCTCTTTTGCTATATCCTTTCAATCAATCTCAATCACTTTAATTTGTTGTAATTCAATTATTTTTTTGGCTCACCTTTGCCTACACATAAAACTTCCAATTCAATTATTAACTAGCTGATTCCAATCTTAATTAACTATCCCTTTTTAATCCATTTTAGAATCTCATCCTAAGAACATATCAATATTCATCAGATGAAATCTATATAATTCCTTCACTACTTATTTCTAAAACTCTGCCGAAAATTTTGCAGTATCTTTCTAAAGCTGGATTAATCCCCCTGTTACAATTATCAATCTCAACTCAATAATCCAATAAATTATAATGATCTAACCTGGACCTCGAATACAATAATCCTATTCTCCATCAGTCCAAAATTCTATTTCATATAATATAGGTCTACACAAAAGACACTTCATTTTCAATTCATTTAATTATTATTTTCTTCACATATTTATGTTCAATACAAGTCACTAAAGTTCTTTATAAAAATATTTCATTAATTATACAATATTAAGTGATAGAACAATTTCATTGACTATATAATTTTATTTAAAACATATTCGATTTAAAATAATAGTAAAATCATATAAGTTTTTTCTCAATAAATTTAATTAAAATTCATAATAATTAATTCCTATGTTCACCAAAATTTTTCAATAATCATATAATTAATAATATAATTCAATTTAACAATCCAATTACACTAATAAATTAACAATAAACAATATACCTAAATTATCTCAAATAAATTCTTAATTGGTTGTCTAAATACAATTAAAAGTAAGGATTGGTATTGGTTGACTCGGTTTAACAATCCAGAGTTGCTGTCTAAAAATGTCTGTTTCAGTGGTCGCCAGAATCCGGATGTCGAAAAATTATCATTGATGGCTGTTGACGATGAAATAGATACCAAAATGCTCATCTCGGTACGTAGAACTCGAAAAACGTATGTTACTCTCACTCACTCTCTTGAAAACTGCCAAAAATGGCGACAGCAGCCGTAGGAGTCACCGGATTCCGGTAAAAAATAAAAGTTATAAAAAATTTGCAAATAAAATACCATATTGAAGTACATGAAGAGAGGATTCCAGATATACCAAAATTGCCATGAACGGAGGTCGGGAAATGGCCGGAAAACAACTAAAAACTCACGGCCGGCGGACAGTTGAGCGGCATGTGTGGTCAGCTCCGACGGCTCTTGGTTTCGAGCTTCCACCGGTTGACTCGTCGGCAACAGGGCTCCTTTTTGGTGCAGCGCATGTAGCTGGAAGGTGGCAGATCGGAGGTAAGTTTATTTTCTCTCTCCTCTCTCCTGCCTCTTTCTCTCTCTCTCTCTCTCTATTTTGTTCGGCTACTCATTTCTTGTTCTTTTTTTTTTCCCTTCTGCTGATCACTTTATATTTGCTTGATCTCCTTCTTCTTTTTTTTTTTTCTATAATATATATATATATAATACTCAAATAATTACTTTAATAAAAATATTAATTTTTATATTGTTCATGATATTACTCAATAATTAACTTGTAAATAATAACATACAATTTCAAATATTATTAAAACAAATATCTATTTTTCACAATATTTTCAAAATTCTTTAATATACAATTTCTTGATTAAATAAATCACAATAAATCTATACTTCATATTTTATTTTATAAAATATTTTCTTTAATTAAAAATATTAACTTGGCAAAAATAATAAATCAATATCATTTCAAATATTAATATCAACTATAAATAAATCGATATCATTTCAAATATCAATATAATAATATGAATAAATCAATATATAATCTCAAATATCAATATACAATAAGTATATCAATATCAATATATTGATATAAACAAATATCGATATTAATATCAATATTCAAATATTATTTCATATATATATATATATATAACTTTGGATACCCATATAAAAATAAAAGAAAAATATGTTTCCATATATAACTACTATTTTATTTGAATTAAAAATTCAAATTATTTCAATTATAAATATAGAATAAAAGCAATTAAATATACTTTCTTATAAAAATACAATTTATAAAATTATAAAATTTTGGGTTATTACACTTGTTTCATGGTCTTCATTATTCCAACTCATCCTCTCTTCAGTTACAAAGATATTCCGATGCTGATTGGGTTGGTGATCCCACAGACTCTCAGTCTACTACTGGTTATTGCTTCTTACTTGGAAATTCACTTATCTCTTGGCATAGTAAGAAATAAATTGTTGTGTCTTGCTCCAGTACTGAAGTTGAATATCAGGCTCTTACTGATACTACTTCTAAACTCTTAGGACTTCACTGGTTGCTTCAAAGTATGGACATTCCATCTTTATCTACTACCCCTCTTCATTGTGATAATCGAAGTGCTATGCAGATTGCTCATAATGATATTTTTCATGAACGCACGAAAAACATTGAGATTGATTGTTACTTTGTGCGTCATCATATTCATCACAATACAGTTAACCTTGTTCATATTTCTTCTCAAGAACAACTTGTTGATATTTTCACCAAAACTCATTTTGCTCTCTGTTTTCGCGATTTTGTCTCCAAACTCAAGTTGTCCAATACTTTACCACTTTGAATTTGAGGGGGATGTTAATATATGCTACCATATTTGTATATATATTAATTACATTGATTTTACCTTGATTTTAGGTCTTACTTTCCTTATTTGTCCATAATTTTGTATATATAAAGGAGGTATTTCATTGTAAAATATATGCATAAGAATTAATAAAGAATTTTTCATTATTTTAAGTCTTGGAATCTTGAAGAGTAAGACAGATTACTGAAGATCAGAATCCACTTCAACCATCCATAAAATTCAGAATTTTTCTTGAATTTATTCTTGTTAATTTCTTTTAAAAACAAATTGTTATTATGAATATTGTTAAGTTAACAAAATAATTATTTTTAGTCTTTTCAATTAAGGGCTAATTATTTTAATCTAGGGATTTTGATGTAGCCAATTAATTAATTATGCCATGATGTTTCAATTGTTTCACATATTTTTGCTTTAATTTCCTAAATTTCTGTGTTAATTATTTATGATTGATTGACCACCACTTGCAAACTTAAGGTGTTTAATGAAGGATCGATAGATGAAATTAAGTGCTAGTTAAATAAAATTTAGGCATAATAATTATGAATTAGAAATATAATAATTGTTATGAAAAAAGGTTAAAATCAATATTTCTGGTATAATTCAGTTGTGATATCAATCTTATTTGAAATGGAAAGTTAGAATAAGATTGGTATATATATTAAAATTGATTCTTGAAAAAGATCAATGGAAATTTGTTCATAACTAAAAATAAAAATATGCATTTAATCTTTTTAGTTTGGCATAAGGAATCAATTGGTGAAGTAACTCATTCAGTAACCCATTGTTAACTCTTGGGGTGCGTTTGGATCAGGGTTAAAAATGTAGAGTGCAACAATTATAAGTGTAACTATTAAGAGAGTAATAGTTACAGGTGTAACAATTAAATTGTTAATCTTGTCTGGCAACTCAAGGGTAATGGATAAACTATTAACATGGTTAACTGAGTTTTGTATAAAATATTAATTTTTTTAATGAAAAAACTTAATTTAAAAAAAAAAGACATTTTCTCAATTTTTTTACTAACTAAAACAAATTATATATATTTTTTAAGAAAAAACTTATCATATTTTAATGAATAAAGTAATACTATAAAAAAAATAAAAATAAATCTGCAATCAATCATAATCTACAACTAAACAAAATAAAAAAAAAATTCAGTTAAACAATTCTATAAATGAAATCCAAAATAAAAAAAAATTCCATAAAAAAGAAAAGAAAAAATTTCTTTTTCCTTTTATAATAGACAGTCGCACCTCTTTTTTAGTTGCACCTAGATGCATATTGTACTTGGCAAAATGAACCTCTCCCTTTATTTGTTCACGTAGATCATTAACTACAGGAACACACAATCGAGTGTTATATCTTAACATTCCATCCTCAATAGTAAATCCAAGAGCTTTTTCAACTTCCACATCATTCTTCAACTTTATGAACTGAGGATCTTTGTCTTGAGCTGCTTTAATCTAATCGATTAAAAGTGGTTTGACTTGAAAATGAGCCAAAAGCACTTTTGAATCGGTCATATCGAATCTAACACCCATGTCATACAAGCTCTTTATCTCTCTCGCTAAAGATCTCCTATACACTTGTATGTGAGCCAAACTTCCCAATGATTTCCGACTCAAAGCATCTGCTACTACATTAGCCTTGCCTGGATGGTATAGAATGTCACAATCATAGTCTTTAAGCAATTCCATCCATTGTCTTTGTCTAAGGTTCAAATCTTTATGATCAAAGATATACTTCAAACTCTTGTGATCTGTATAAATCTCACATTTCTCACCATAGAGATAGTGTCGCCAAATCTTCAAAGCAAACACTATAACTGCTATCTCTAAATCATGAGTCGGGTAGTTCAATTCATGCCTTCTCAACTGTTTAGAGGCATAAGCTATCACCTTACTATGTTACATCAATACACAACCAAGCCCTACACTTGATACATCACAATATACTGCGCAACCTCCTTCACCCGAAGGTAAAGCTAACACCGGAGCAGTTGTAAGACAAGTCTTGAGCTTTTGGAAGCTCTCTTCACAATCGTCAGACCATCGATACTTTACTTGCTTCTGAGTAAGCTTGGTCAGAGGAGTTGCTATCTTAGAGAAATCCTAAACAAATCTCCGATAGTACCCTGCTAAACCCAAGAAACTCCGAACTTTTGTTACATTGGTAGGTCTAGGCCAATCAAGAATCGCTTCTACCTTCTTTGGATCCACTTGTAATCCTTCCTTATTGATTACATGTCCCAAAAAGCACACACTCTTCAGCCAAAACTCACATTTGAAAAACTTAGCATACAACTGATGCTCTCTCAAGGTTTGCAATACTAAGCGAAGATGCTCTTCATGCTCTTCTTGGCTCTTCGAATACACCAAGATATCATCAATGAACACGATGACAAACCTATCCAAGAATGACTTAAAGACTCGGTTCATCAAATCCATAAAAGCAGCTGGTGCATTTGTTAACCCAAATAGCAACACCAAGAATTCATAGTGTCCATATCTAGTCCGAAAGGCTGTCTTGCTCACATCTTCCTTTCGAATTCTCAGCTGATGGTAGCCTGATCTCAAATCTATCTTCAAGAAGTGACTTACACCTTGCAACTGATCAAACAAGTCATCAATCCGAGGAAGTGGGTACTTATTCCGAATGGTGACCTTGTTGAGTTGCCTATAATTGATGCATAATCGCATAGATCCATCTTTCTTCTTCACAAATAACACCGGTGCACGCCACGGCGAACTACTCGGTCGAATGAACCCTTTGTCAAACATATCTTGTAACTGCATCTTCAACTCTTTCAATTCTGTTGGAGCCATGTGGTAAGGCAGTATAGAAATCGGATTAGTTCCCGGTAATACTTTAACATTAAATTCAATTTCCCTCTCAGGTGGCAAACTTGATAACTCTTCAGGGAATACATCAGAAAATTCACTTATTACAGGGATTTGTTCCATACCTTTCACTTCCTCATTAAGGTCTCTTATATGTGCCAAATACCCTTGGCATCCCTTTCTTAGAAGTCTTTTTGCACCAATAGCAGAAATCAGATTATAAGGAGCTTCACTTCTTTCCCTTTGAAACTCAAATTCCTCACTCGAAGGTGGACTAAAAACAATCTTCTTATTGAAGCAATCGATAGTGGCATAACTCTTAGCCAACCAATCCATGCCCAATATCACATCAAATTCTAGCACAGGTAATTCTATCAAATCCACTTCTAACTCCCTTTTTGCTATCCTAGCTATACAAGAAGGAAACACATTCCGCACCTCAATTTCTTCCTCTAAAGTGGTAGAAATAATCAAGGAATTCTTAAGCAATTCACACATCATATGTAGTTTCTTAGCAAAACAGGAAGAAACAAATGAGTGGGTTGCTCCATAATCAAATAATACCCTTGCATCAACATCTTGTATAGAGATAATACCTGTGACCACTGTGTTAGAGGCTTTCGCCTCATGCTGTGCTAGAGCAAACACTCTTCCTCTACCTCTTCCCAAAGGAACTTGCCCAGAAGCTTGTCCCAAAGTCTGTCCTGAACCTCTACCAGCATCCATACCTCTACCTCCATATCCTATACCAGCTGGTGTCCCACTGCTACCGGCTCTATCCATCTGAACTGTGGATTGTGAAGTCTGGGGTCTAGCTGATGAATTTCGTGGACAATCCTTCACATAATGCCCCGACTGACCACAAACAAAGCAAACACCAGTACCCGTATAGCATTGACCATTATGTGATTTCCCACATGTCGGGCATAGAGAAATAGGAGTCCTGGATGGTGCAAAATTAGCCGCACTAAAGCTCTCTTGGTGCGATGATCTAACAGGAACCTATCTCGACTGAGATCTTCTTTACTGACTCCTAAGATAACCCGAAAATTACTGGGTTACATCCATGCTCTTCATGCCTCCATCCCCTTTACTTGGCCTAGAGGAAGTTTCAACTCTAGCCTTCTTCTTTTGTTCCCTAGCTACTTTTACTTCCATCTCCCGGTTCTCAATGATTCTAACCTTGTCTACCAATTCAGAATAGGAATCAAACTTAAAAGTAACTAACACTCTAAATAATGTTGGTACTAAACCCTTTCTGAATTGCTGAAGCCGAGAAGCCTCATCCGGTATAAGTGTTGGAGCGAACTTACCCAATCGTCGGAACTTCTTATATATTCCGATACTGACATATCTGGAGTTTGTTCCAACCTCTCAAACTCCCTAGCTCTAGCTTCCCTTACACTTTCAGGAATAAATTCATTAATGACCAGTTCTTTAAACCTCTCCCAACTCATCTCTTCATTATCTCGAAGTAGACCGGCAATGCTTCTTCTATACTAATCCTTAGCATCCTCCTTCATAAGGTAACCGGCAAATTCAATTGCCCTTTTATCTGAGACCCTCAGAATCTGGACCCTGTCATCCATATCCTCGATAAAGTCTGTAGGGTCAACCTCACCTCTATACTCTGGAGGTTTCAGCTTCAAGAATTTCTCATATGTAACATCTTCCACTTGAGGCACAATAGGTGGCGGAGGAGGAGCCACATGAGGAACAACAGGAGCAACAGGAGGATCAGGCTACTGTCTCTATTGGGTAACCAACTCAAGTAACATCTCATAGTTCCTCTGAAGCTGATCCAATCTCTGTGCAACTGCTGCTGCATCAACTTGGGGCGCAAGAGGATCAACATTCTCCCCCGTTTTACTAGCTAAACCCTCAACATCATCTTGGGCGACCCTTCTAGGACGACCTCGTCCTCTACCTCGACCACGAGCAGGCCTATGAGGCATCTTAATACTGATAATAAGAAACACAAGAGACTTAGACTCATAACATAATGATGTTCGCAGATCTAGCTTAACGAAGACATAACAATGATGAAATAAAATCCTATGCTCCATAGTCTTCCTATTCATGCTTATCCTTAACTCATAACACTTATACTTATAGTCTATAGCATCAAACTTATGCTCTGATACCACTTTGTCACACCCCATCTT
>CATKHJ011147070.1:0-13258 GCA_949750685.1 Vernicia montana
GTTTCTAACTAACATGCCTCTTAAAGAGAAAAGGATTAAAGAGAAAGGAATCGCATAAAGGAAAAGGGAAAGCAATAAACTATACTAGAATAAAAAAACTAAAAGAATGGGAATAAGAGAAAAGGGAACATGCAAAGCAAATGGGAGAATAAAACAGTAAAGGCAATATAAAATAAACTAATCTAAAAAGAAAAACAAAAAGCAA
Source organism: Vernicia montana (assembly GCA_949750685.1). Lineage (NCBI taxonomy): Eukaryota > Viridiplantae > Streptophyta > Magnoliopsida > Malpighiales > Euphorbiaceae > Vernicia > Vernicia montana. The sequence continues at coordinate 206 of CATKHJ011147070.1, forward strand.
ACAAAACAACAAAGAAAGCAACTCAAAATTCAAAATAAATAAACAGAAGAAAAGGATAGAAAATAAATACCTTAGGATGGAAGAGACTTGTCTCAGTCGGCGGCAGACTAGCATCGGATCGCAATTCCACCTTTTCGACTTGGCAGAACAACAGCCTTCGAACGGCTACTAGGATGGCGTTGTTGGGACTCCCTCAAACTGATTTGAGGGGAGGAACCTCGAAACGACCACCCAAAACCAAAAGATACTTTAAACTAGAAAGGCAGTTCTTTCGAACCAAGCCTTAAAAAAATTGCTTGCTTTTGATCAATTGATTTGATTTTGCAAGAGATGAGTGTGTAAATGAGTTAGGAAAGGGGGGTTTATATAGGTAGAGAGGCTAGGAGATTTTTTTAAATTTTCCAATGTGGAAAAATGGACTTGAAGTGTCAAAACCGCACATGGGCCTTCTGGAACCGCACACGAGCCTTTCTGGACCGTACAGACCAACCCATGACCGCACAGTAAGAAGCATGACTGCATAGAGCCACTTTGGAACCACACATGGGCTGTGCTATTCCACACAGGCCTTGTGCGGTCCCAAAGTAGGCCTGTGTGGTGACCTTGGTGGCCGTGCGATTTCCAACACCCGTTTCCGTCGATTTTCACCGTTCTCGCTCGTTTCATGTTCGTTTTACATGATTCTAGTTGCGTTGTGCTCATTATTCAATCCTAGATGATATGAGGATGGTTTAGAGGCCAAATGGGTAGGTCTTGGGTCCTGAGGCTCAGATTTTTAGTTTTTGGGATTTCAGCGATTTCGGCTTCCGGAGGTCTGTTTACCGAGCTTAGGTGTAAAATTAAGGGTTCACAAATGGTACCTGTAAAATTGAAGGAATTGAAAGTGGAGTTGTAAGATTTGTTGGATAAGGGATTCATAAGGTCGAGCAGTTTGTCGTGGGGTGCACCAGTCCTTTTTGTGAAGAAGAAGGATGGTTCTATGATGTTATGTATCGACTATAGGCAGCTGAAAAAAGTGACGATCAAGAACAAGTATCTTTTGCCAAGAATAGATGATTTTTTTGATCAATTGCAAGGAGCAAGTTAATTCTCCAAGATTGATCTCAGATTGAGCTATCATCAGCTAAGAATCAAGAATGAGGGTATATGTAAGACTGCCTTTAGAATGAGATATGGCCATTATAAGTTCACAGTGCTACTTTTTGGGTTGACCAATGCTCCTGCAGCATTTATGGACTTGATGAATCGAGTGTTTAAGCCTTATTTGGGTAAGTTTTTCATTGTTTTCATTGATGACATCCTTATCTACTCCAAGAGTAGAGAAAAGCATGAAAAGCATATGAGAGTGGTATTACAGACCTTAAGAAAGCATCAACTATATGTCAAACTGTTGAAGTGTGAGTTTTGGCTTGATCATGTATACTTCCTAGGTCATATGGTTAGCAAAGATGGCATTCAAGTAGATCCTAAGAAGATTGAGGCAGTGTTGAGTTGGCCCAGATCCACAAATGTGACAGAAGTTTGTAGTTTCATTGGTTTGACAGGTTATTATAGAAGATTTGTCAAGGATTTCTCCAAGATAGCTTTGCCATTAACCAAGTTAACTAGAAAGAAAGTGAAGTTCCAGTGGGATGATGAGTGTGAACAGAGTTTTCAGAAACTCAAAACTTACCTCACTACAGTTCTAGTACTTGCATTATAGAAAGGATCAGCGGAATTTGCAATATACCGTGATGCTTCAAGACTGGGACTTAGATGTGTTCTTATGCAATATGGGAGGGTGATTGCATATGCATCAAGACAATTTAAGAAGCATGAGATGAATTACCCTACACATGATCTAGAGATGGCAACAATTATCTTTGCTCTCAAGATATGGAGACATTATCTTTATGGTGAGAAGTGTGATATCTACACCGATCGTAAGAGTCTCCAATACATCCTAAAACAGAAGGACTTGAACCTAAGGCAGAAGAGATGGGTAGAGCTACTAAAGGATTATGATTGTCAAATCCTTTATCATCCTGATAAAGCTAATGTGGTAGCAGATGCATTGAGTAGAAAATCTATAGGGAGTTTAGCCTATATTGCAGTGGGAAAGAGACCTTTGATAAAAGTGTTAAAAGAGTTATTCAACAAAGGGTTGCAATTTGAGGTTTTCGAATCTCAAGTATTAATTGCTCACTTTCAATTAAAACCCAAGTTGATTGATGAGATTAAGGCCTTGCAAGATGAAGATCCTTCACTTGTCAAGTTGAAGAGAGAAGTTCAAGTGGGTCAGACAATAGAATTTGAGTTGAGCAATGATGTGTTGATTCATGGGAAGAAATTATGTGTATTGGATGTGAATGATCTTAGAGAAAAGATCATGAAAGAGATCCATCAGGCACCTTATAGTATTCATCCAGGCGCAACCAAGATGTATCATGATTTAAAGAGTTGTTATTGGTCGTCTAGTATAAAGAAGGATATGGCTAAGTTTGTGTCTTCATGCTTGACATGTCAACAACTCAAGTTTGAACACTAAAAGCCATCTGGTCTATTGCAAGAGATCAAGCTACCCGAGTGGAAGTGGGAGCAAATTACGATGGACTTTGTGGTAGGGTTACCAAAGACTTTTAGAGGTTATGACTCTATATGGGTGATAGTTGATAGATTGACCAAGTCAGCTCATTTCTTAGAAGTAAAAACAACCTACACAGTAGCCCAATATGCATAGTTGTATTTGAACAAGATTGTGAGCCTTTATGGTGTACTAGTATCTATCATTTTGGATAGAGGTACTTAATTAACATCTAGATTCTGGCATAAGTTTTAAGAAGCATTAGGTATTCAGTTGAATTTCAGTACATCTTTTCATCCACAAATCGATGGACAATTAGAGAGAACCATACAAACTCTAGAGGATATGCTCTGTGCTAGACTTTGGTGGGAGTTGGGATAAGTACTTGCCCTTGATAGAGTTTGCGTACAATAACAATTATCACTCCACCATTGGTATGGCACCGTATGAGGCATTGTATGGTAGAAAGTGTAGATCACTAATATATTGGATGGAAGTAGGAGATAGGCATATTAAAGGACTATAATTGATTAAGGAGATTTATGAGAAAGTGCCAATGATACAAGAGAGATTGAAGATTACCTTCAGTAGACAAAAGAGTTATGTGGATCCAAAGAGGAAAGATGTCCACTTTTCAATAGGAGACCATGTCTTTCTTAAAGTCTCTCCTATGAAAGGTGTGATGAGATTTGGCAAGAAAGGCAAACTCTCACCGAGATTTGTCAAACCATTTGAGGTGTTGGAAAGAGTTAGCAATGTCTCCCATAGACTATCTCTTCCAACTAGTTTGGGCCATGTACATCCCACATTTCATGTGTCTATGTTGAGGAAGTATGTGCCGAATCCATCACATGTGTTACAACCACAAGCTATTGAGGTAGATGAGAACTTGGCTTATAAGGCGATTCCAATTGCAATCATTGATAGGCAAGTGAAGAAGTTGAGGAACAAAGAAATCGCAATGGTTAAAGTACAATGGAAGAATCATAGTGTAGAGGAGTGTATATGGGAAAGTGAACAAGATATGTTACATAACTATCCCTATTTGTTTCATAAGTAATACAAGTGAACTATGTGTATTTGTAAAATTCGGGGATGAATTTTTATAAGGAGAGGAGAATTTAATACCCCAAGTTCATGTGTGCATTCATTTGATCCTTTATATGAGTTACTAGATGTATACCAAGTATCTTAATGAGCTATGAGTTGTATGCTAAGTGATATATGATGATTATATGGTGTTTTTATTGGGATAAGGCTAATGGGGTGAGTTTATGGCTGTATGTGGTGAATTGATGAATGTTTTGAATGTTTTGGAGTGAACACTCATTCATAGTCTTGAACCCTCATTCATGAACATGAACGCTCGTTCATATAGATGAACGTGTGTTTAGAAAGCCCCTGCATGAACAGTAACAAATTATAAAAATGGAGATGAACGTTCATTTACATAACATGAACGCTCATTCATGAAAGTGAATGCTCATTCATGAAAGTGAACGCTCGTTCAGAAACCTTCTATGTGAGCAGTTAAAGTTAAGGATTATGAGATGAACGCTCGTTCATCATGTCAGGCTATATAAAGGAAATTAAGCCCCAAATCAGTTTATTTAAGCCATTTGCTCCTCCCTAACCCTAAAACTCTAAGAGAAACACCACACCCACCCATATTAAGTGCTAGATACTTCATTTATTGCATCAATTAAGGGATCTAAGGTTACTATAAGTCCTCCTTTCTTCCATTATTGAAGCATTTATTGAAGAGATAAGTTAGGATTTTGCATTTCTTTTATGTTTTCTTCTTTCTTGTTATAAGTCTATGTTTGGGGAAGGAATAGACTTAAGAATCATGAGACTAGCATGTATATGGTAATTAAGAGCATGAATTGATATGTATTTGCTATTGTATGTGTTTATGTGAATAGTTCCTCCTAGAAGGCTTGATAGGAAATATGATGGTTGTGATGAGCCATATTGTTTGATGTAATTGAGGACTTCTATAGAGTATATAGAGCTTTGTTTTTAGCTAAGGTGAGTAGAAAATATACTACTATTCTTGTATTTGAATTCTTAAGGCATAAAGCCTATTTTCTTGTATGAGCCACCATGAGAAAAGTATGAGAATTGTTTGTTGAACCATAATTTCTTCATGAAACTTTATAAGTTCTTAATTAGTCATTTGCTAATTCTTATCATTTATGAGAATATGAGAACCATATAATATTTATATGCCTATGAGTAGGAGAACCTTAAATATTTTCATCTATATGTTGATAACCTTTAATGGTATAGAAATCCTCGACTAATATGGGTTAACCATCAGATATTGTGCACATTGTAACCTAATAGAAAGGGTATAATATCCTACCCCTATCTAGGAAGGGTAAATTGTCCTAGACGTGAAACCCGATCAGTTTCATGTATTACGAGGAAGAGTATGTTAATAAAACCTCTACTCTTATTAAGAGGAAGAGTATGCCAACTCGGCCTCTACTCTTTATTACGAGTGGAATATATATATATATATATATATATATATATATATATATATATATATATATATCCTTTCTTGTATATTACGAGTTATTGACTTCTACGAGTTATATGAACCTCATTTGCTATATTGTAAGTCATTTGACGAGTTATAAGCCCTACCATCCTTGTGAGCTAGCCTTGAATTACCTAGCCTCACAAGTATTGTAGTATATTTTTTACTCACTACTTTATCTCATTAGTGATTCCATTTTTCAGGAGATTAGAAGTTTATTAGCTTAGTTCTTCAGGCATCTTTCTTCCTAGAGAACCATTTTGATCAATGTAATTTCTCCTTATTATGTGATGGTAATTGAAGTGCATCATAGTGGTCCATATGTGTAGATAGAGTTATTCTTTTGGCCTATGTGGCAATTACATGGATCATATTATATGTATTGTTTTATGAGAATATTATAAGTTGTATGAGAATTATGAGTAAGTGCATGGAGGAGTATATGATATAATGAGATTATAAGGATGTGTATGTGTTCAGGTTTTGATCTTGGGAATGTCTGTTGAGTTAATTGTTATCATTCCATGAGGATTGTGAGATGAGAAAAGTTCTACAAGTTTTTAGTGGCTTTATGCCTACCCATGCCCTAGGACCGTCACAGTTGTGATGTTGGGCTGTGACACTAGGGTTGCAAGAGCTCATTGTTCTTCATCCCTTGTTGAAGCATTTGAGAAGAGGTAAGCTAGGGTTGGGTTTTCTTCCATTTTCCATGCATGGCTCTTTACATTTGGTAAGATTAGGATGAGATTATGTGTATAGAATATGTGTAGAATGATTTTAGAGCATTAATTGATATATTGGCTATTATATGTATTTATATGTATGTAGCTCTACCTAGGAGACATCATGAAGAAGGAGATTGTTGTGATGAACCCTATTGCTTAATGTGATAGAGGATTTTCTAATAAACTATAGACCATTCTTTTTGGGTAAGATGAGTAAAAAATATACTACTATCGTTACAAGAAACTGGAGAGATACCGACGGAACAAAAATATTCAGTAATTATAGGCGGAATGCTGCAAAATATATATATACGTGTCTTGAACCCTCATTCATGAACATGAATGCTCATTCCTTATATTTATTTGTATAGATGATGATGATGTAAACATTTAGATGCTTCATGGTAAACTAAATGAATGGTAAATTGCAATGGATGTTATTCTTTTGGGCCTTAAGATATTAAACTATGTAAGATGGTATTATATATGATTCATGAATGTTATTGATGAATGGTTATAGATTTATATGATTGACTGGTTTAGATCTTGGGAGATTATATGTGATTGGATAGTATGGTATTGTGATTGGATGATTGATTGGTAAGGCTCCTACGGGTTTTCGGTGGCCTTAAACCTACCCATGCCCTAGAATCATTACGGCTCGAAAGTCGGGTCATGACAAATATGGAAGGCTTTGTAATATAGCAAAGGTTCATCATGAATAAAAGAAGTAAGGCTAGAGATTCCAAGGAATTTTGAAGATTTAATGGTACTTTGATAATTGGAATCCATATACAAGGTGAATTGATAATGAGAATGATTTAAGAATTTAAGATGCACATATCACATTAGAATACTATTCACTCACCTTGACAAAATAAAAGAAAATCGGATGTTAAAGTTTCAGTTTCAAGAATAAAAAATATATACCGCTACTTAAAGATTCGGTTTCCATTAATTGAAAAGAAAATACACGTGGTGAGAAAATCGGTAGTTAAACTTCCAGTTTCTCTCTCCTCCTGTAGGATTCTGATTCTTCTAAAGTGATGGGATAACACTGAATGAACAAAACCGGTAGTTAAACTATTGGTTTCTAAGATTAAATCTTGGCCACTAGATTTTAAAAAATCCAACGGCCACAAATGAATACTTCATCTTAAAAACCCCTAAACCAAACCAACACTTAATCAATTCTTCATCTTGCTTCATTCTCAAAGAAATTCTGCCAAATAAAGAAATGCTTGATTCTAAGGTAATTTTATTTAATTTCGTTATTTTTTTTATAAATAATTATATATATAAGTAAAATTAATTTTCAAGTGTATTTTTTAGATTAAGCTAAGAATATTAGAAAATATTTTGAAGAAATTTACATCAAAAGAAGTAAGTAATTTTTTTTATTAATATTTATGGTAAGTTAGCATATTAAAAATTGGTTATTTGTAATAATTTTTTTATTTGGTAAATTTTTGTTATGCAATATTTTTTAATTAATAACTATTTAGAAATAAAAAAATGTGTGAAATAATAATTTAAGTGAAATAATAATATTTGTTAAATAATAATATATGTATGTCGTTTATAATAAATTTTTATTTTTAATAGATTTTTTAAATTTTTGCAAAATAATAAATTATTGTGAAATAACAATTTATGAGAAATAATAATATTTGAATATTATTATTTAAGTGGAATAATAATTTTGTTAGTTTTATATTTATTGAAATCATAATATCTATATATTTTTTGTAAAATTTTTATTTTGAATTTCATAAATTTTAACAAACACAGTTTTTTTAATAATAAATTTTGAGAAATATTATATAATTAATATATTATTTAATATACTTAAATTAATTAAGATAATAATTAATGTTTAATACTATAATATTAATAATGTATAATATTATATAATTAGTATAATATTATTGTTTTAAGTTAAGTTAATAATAATTTAATATAATTAATTAATGTCATTAACTTATATTTAATATAATTTATTTAAAATGCATATAAAATGTCTGGTTTTTTAATATTTGTTAAGAAAATTGAAATTTTCGCATATTATGTGTCAATTGAATGTTAATTGCAATTTCTATTTTTAATACATGCAATGAACTTTAAATTGACAATTTGAAGCATCAATCGTGGAAGAAATTTTAGTTTAATAATGTCGCGTTTCAACGATAAGTATGAGTGTGAAAAATTTATAAATCAGAAACAATACTATGCCCGTTTGCTACGCAAGTGGTATTTTTGAGTAGAAGAATCAAATAAAGTGGTAGAAGACTTACATGCTCTTAGAGCTTTGATCGTATATCGCCGATCATTAAGTTTGATAAGGAGAAATATGTCTACATATGAAATTGCTGTTATTCGAATATGAAAGGAGAATACACAGATGTTTTGTCGCAGATCAAGATATTACATGTTGAAACTTGCAAAAGAACAAACCAATGTGAATGGCAGAACATTAACTGATACAGAGGTTTGCAATGTGCTTAGGTACTATAAGTATGCTTCCGATGATAAAATGTTCAATGAAGAGGCATAGGATAGGATGTTTAATGTGAATATTATAAGTTTATTTGGTAGGTATTATGCCGTGTATTAAATTAATTGAAGTAATATATTAATTTAATCATATTAAATTAATTTTAATAATATTAACTTGCCATATATATGCAAATTGTCTTAAATGTATTGTGTGGATCGATATTGTATCGTTTAATCAACAAATAACTTATCGTTTAATCAACAAATATGAATATAGAAACTTAGTGACATGATATGAAATATGAAAATATAACCATTCAAATAAATATTATATTCAGTATACAATTAGTAAAAAAAAAAAAAAAAAAAACTTAATGGCCTCCATGACCTCTGCGTCCCCCTTGAACATGACATCAGTCTCCTCCAGTCCCATAAGGCGGAGGTCGACGGTCACGTGGTGGAGCACGTATAGGCTGAACTATCATAGGTTGCACTTTTGCAGGCTCTTCTTCAGCAACAACATCCTGCTCTTGACCATCCACTTGATATGGAACGATAGAATGAGTAAAAGTGGGTCCCAATATAGCAGATGGATGCCCAAAAGCAGGTGCTAATATATCAGTCAGAGTGAAGAACCCACCATAATATTGTGTTTGTTGTATGGTAGTTCTACCCCACTGTACTTCTGTTTAAGGCGTGAATACAGAAGATGGCGCTGCATATGGGTTCGTTGAAATAGTGCAGATGCAAAAGGATCATAAGAAGGCTACACATGTGAACCGAACTATGAGAATTGAGTGGAGAATTGGGACTGTCTGTACATCTCTTGTGTAATATCGGGTTGCTGAGCCCCTGATGAACTGTTGAACTCAAATCTAGTTGATGTGTTAGGCTGAAGCCTATCTTCATTAGCTGTGGCATCCTGCTGACCTGATTGGTGGAATTCAATTGGACGCAATACATTTGAATAATCGGACGGACCCATCGGGCGCGCACTCCAACTATAACGTCGTCGAGCTCTTCTTTCATTGGGACCGACATCCTGCTAATGATGTTCCAGAACTTGCTCTAACTCTGAAGGTTGTCCCGTCACAATCCGTTCCTCCTCGGCTAATGCATCAAACAAGGTCTAATTGATTTGTTGAACTGTGCCGACATCTTATGTTATATGAATTCTCTCCACATCATCTTTCTGCAATTAATACATTATTAGTTAGATACGATACGAAAAAATTTACATGCTAATGTTTTATATTAGTGAAATATGACAATTAAATAATCACAATATTATCAATTTATTTGTTAACTAACCATTGAGTTAAACAATCCACCATGGTGAGATAAATATCGTCTGGTCACCCTTTTAAACCATTCCATAGACTGAATTAATTAAATTTAATATACTTTAATTAAATTAATGAAATTATTATATATTAAATATATAATAATTTAACTATATTTATTCTAAATTAATTTATATTATATTATTCAATTTAAATAACATTTAATTATATTTTATGTAATTTTTTAAATTAATTTTTATTGTGTTTTAGCCGAATTTGATATCTAAATAATAATTCTAATTTTATTCTAATTTTTTTTATTGTGTTTTAGCCGAGTTTGCTAACTTAATTAAACATTTTACTAAAAATTAGTGAAATTATTAATTATAATTAATTAAAATAATTATAATTAACATACTAATAATTTTAAATAAAATCAATTAAATGGCATTTAATCATAATAAATGTAATAATATTATCGTATTAAACAATATTATAATTTTTTTAACTATAATTAACCGAATTAATTAAATCCAATATACTTTAATTAAATTAATGAAATATATTATATATTAAATATATAATATATTTAACTAATTTATTCTAAATTAATTTATATTATATTATTTTGATTATATTATTTAATTTAAATAACATTTAATTATATTTTATATAATTTAATTAACTAAACTTTTATTTTATTTTGTTTTAGTTGAGTTGAAATTTTTTTCCCTTTGGTTGATTTTACTATTTAAATAATAATTTCAAATAAATTCTAATTTTATTCTAATTTTTTTTCAAACAATAATAGGATATAATTCACAAATTAGTAAAACAAATTTATATAAGCTAATTTTATCAAATCACTTTTTCAAACATAAACTAAATATTATTAAATTTAACATATCCACAAATAAAAAATAATTACAAACAATATGCAACTATTATTCACAAACATAATTATTTTTCACTAATTATTATATATCTCAAAAATGTACAAAATAAAAAAAATTAACCCTAAACAAACAAATTAAACATACTAATTTAACATAAACAAATTGAAATACAATTACTTACCTATTTAGAAGCAAATTGTTTCAAATTTTCTTCTAATACTCTTACTTTAACCTAAAAATAATAAATTATCAATTAAAATTATAAATATTTATCACAAAAAATTATAACAAAATTTAATTAATAAAATTTTAAAAAAAAATTATTACTTTTTTTTAATCTCTTTTTCCTTACAAAAGAGAACAAAACTGAGTTTATAGAGACCACTTCACAAATATTGGGATCATAATAACAAAAAAAAAAAAAAAATTAATTATAAAGGAAAGTAAAAAAAAAAGTTGAGAGAATTTTGTTTTGGGAGGATGAAGAATGATTAATAATTAAAAGAGAGAGAGAGTGGGGCTAATAGGTGAAAAATTGAAGGGGAGAAGAGGGGTTTTTAAAATCTGTATCATCATCCCTAACCGTTAGATCTCTTGTGATATAACAGCTAAGATTAAAAGATTAAATATGGCAGTTGGGGGTTCAGAAATCCAGAACTTCAAGCTCCGAATTTCGATAACGCTTTCCACACATGATTAAGTGTAGAGAATCTGCACAGAGGAGAGAGAATTCGAAAGTTTAACCATCGATTTTCTGCACAGCTGGCACATATTCCGGAGTTCAGACTTTCGATTTGTTTCTTTGAGCAAAATCAGAACTTTGAATTCCAGATTGGTATTCAATGGGTCAAAAAGCGGTCAAACCAACATATTTGGGTAAATTTTTATAAAACTAGCATATTTAGGTAAATATTTTTTTAAAATTGCATATTCTTGTCAAAAGCCCCTAAAAGTCTCCATTTTCCTCTTTTGTTTTAAGTTATTTTCCAATAACTATTAGACATTAACAATTATTTTAGCATACAAGATTGCTTAATTAAAACGCAGTATTAGTAAATAATACTATGTTTGGTACCTATGATTTAGGTTTAGCTTAATAATCCCAAATGCTTAGCTAACCCATGAGATCAGTGTTATCTAAAACTTAGCCCCCATGTCTTTAGCAATCTCTATTCAGTGGGATTACTAACCCATTATTTATGACATTTTAGTCCCTAAAATAGCCTCACTTTTTTAATCTATCATACCAAACATAGGATTACAAAAGTGTCACATCCCAATCTTAAGATGTGATGGTCCTAAGGAACAAGGAGACATAAGGTCACATAAATCCGTAAAACCCAACTATACTATTAATCTAATATCAAATGGACAACATAACAGCTATAATAATGACTTTTCCCCAAGATCACAACCTGCAGAAAAGACACTTTTAATATTTCTCATCACTACTACAATGAATTCTCATGTATACCCTTCCAATACCATTCACATAATTCAAGTTCATTTATACATATGTCTCAAATTACATGTCTATCATTTACATAATTATCATTTCTATATCTAAACCTAAGTTTTAAGGTTAACCATTATCCACTACATACATAACCAAATATAAGTATTTTGATTACACACAAGGAGCTCTAGATATACTTATATTCATATACATATGAACATTACAAAATTAAGGAATTACTTTGTCCAAAATTCAATCCTCAAGAGAAGAAAAAATACTTGAGGAACCCTTGCTCAAGATCCCCTACTATCCTGAAAAACATTAACCATAAACTAGAGAGAATTCTCAGTGAGTAAAAAATATACTATCATAAATTGTGTAGCTTGGTGTTCAAAGATAGCTTGCAATAATGACATTAGCTTATACACATGCTTATAAAAAATGGAAACAATGGATATCCAATAACATGTATCACATTTGAATTTAGGAATGGATATAAAATTTAACAGAAATCAACTGGTTAGGAGTGGTGGGCTCCCCTCATGAAATAAAATAATAAGGAGCAGAGGCTTTATCAAGCAATACTCCACTCATCACATGTAAAGTCATAAAACTTATCATGTTTTATGGCTAGGACCATGACCTTTCCTAGCTAGGGCTCAAATGCATGTACCCCATTCGCAAGTTTTCCCGTGTGCATACAGTCTGATGTATTACCCACATCAGTTGAGGATTTCTGCTTAAAGACACAGAATTTCTCATACAAGAATTCAAATGACATATCAAATATAATGTCTCATGATTTTCACATAAGGAAACTCCAGTGGATCAATGATTCTCAATTAGAGTTATCAATGAACTTATTAGTAAGATATCAATAATTCAAGTATAAAATGTTCATTAACTCAATGTAGAGAGTATCAGTGTCAAATGAAATGGGACTTGAATAAGCACATAATATAGGATTCCAACGACAAATTTGGAATATAACAATGAACAAATGATAGAACACCAATGGATGGATGAATCGAAACTTTTAAGGTTACATGTTAAAGGTGGTTTACAAGGAAATTCGGTTCATGATTT
>CATKHJ011147515.1:0-15326 GCA_949750685.1 Vernicia montana
AGTCTTCACTCAATTTGATTAATTCTTTTAATTAATCCTTTTAATTAATTAATCTTTTTAATTAATTAAAAATTGGGTAATTAAGCAGCTTAATCTCCTTTTTTTTAACCAATTTTGTTTTACGAAACGGAACTCCAATCCGACAAAATCACTTTCCCATCCTACAAACCCACAAAAAAGATATAATCTCTTACTCTCACTCAAACCCCAAACCAAACCAAACCAATCAAATCTTACCGATCCTTAAACCCCCTCCACTTCACCATGGAATGAACTACGTGGGTTTGACCCCCCATTCAATGAGGTATGTAAGTAAGCTTGGAATTTAAATCCAAGTTTCAAATCCAAATCCCAATCAATCTCCCTCCCCTTTTATTTTTAATGTAAAATGTCAATTTATACTTTCCTTATAAATTTCAATTAAAGCAATTATTAGTTAATTTAATTATTTTAGAGTAAATGAGCGATCTTGTGATTTTTCTAGTACCCATAAGGGCTAGAGGAAATACTCTCATTTGCTTGTGGATGTTTAAATACTCGCTCTTTATTTTTCTCATATATCTCATAATTATGTCATGATCATGCATTATAAATCGTCATTAATACTTGTCATCCATGAAATCAATTTTCAAGTAAAATTAAACTAAAGAGCCAAATTGAGATTATTTTAAAATCAAAAACCTAGTCCCCGAGCTCAACCTAGTTCGAGAACTATTGACTTTTTCCTTGGGTAAATTAATCAAAGATTAATAAATTGGAGTCAAATTGGATTTTTTTTCTTAATTTTTTCATTTAAATAAATTAGGGTGGTGACTCCCGAACCTTTTCAAAAATCAAATCAATTTTTCAAAGCGATAGCCACTTCCAATCGTGAGCACTGAAACTCATACCTAATCTCTCTTAAAAATCGCTTCGCATTTCCTTAAGGCACATTAATTTTCCCGAGCGAGGGGAGGAGCGTTCGGGCGAGGCCTCATACAAAACCCAACCAATTAATTACTCAATAGCTCCAAAGGGCAAAAACCTGTCATCTTCGACCTTTTTGCTTTCCGCTTTCAAGCTTTCTGTAATTACTGCTCACGATCAATAAAGTTTCATATTTTCCATAACTGTTATTTTATTTTCCTAATTACCATTTCCATAAACGCTATTGAGAGTCTAGACGTACTGTGATAAGAAAATTTGGGTATCCACAGTTGATTGATTAGAAGTCAGAACAGCGCAATTTACAAGCTCGTGCACCTTCATTAGCACGTGGCAAGCCTGCAAATTACCATTCTACTCTTGAGCCAAAATTAAAACCAACATTAACACGTGCAACTTTTAGCACCACTAGCATGGGTCTCTGCCCTGCTCCTGAGTTTGTTATAGCAACCCGAACCATTCTTAGACAATTCCTTAGAGCTTTTCACCTTGACAGATGCTCAGAGAGACTCCATGCTTTCTGTCATTTTAGTGCTAAGATCAGCCACTTCATCCTCATGCAGCCTCTCTCGCCTAAATGACTTGAAGGTAAGAGTTCTCACCTCCTTTTCTTCTTATAAAGATGATAATGTTGCTATTGGATCTCTACAAGACAAGATTTTTTCAGTATCCCAGTAGAAGGCCCACTTTGATTCTTTGGTGGTCAATGGTGGAGGTATGGCACATAAGTATAATCAGGTTAGGAGGGACTATGATGCTGCTCAGGAAAGGATTTTGATTCTCAAGGAAGAAATTGCATCCTTAGAAGCTAGATCAACTAGCTTGTTGACTAGAGGAGAGGAGTTGCAGCAGGAGCACCTTAGGATTTGCACAGAGATAGACCGAGTTGGAGGCTATTTTCTCTTTAAATAAGTTCAAGTATGCACCATTATACTAAACATGTGTATTTGAAAATTATCTCTAATGTCAACTTAAACAATCAAACTTTGATGAATAAATGTTAGAGACAAACTTATTTTGCCATCTAAACTTACCATTGAGTCTGGCAAACATTTTTAAGTATGTTAAATAATATTCAAGCACAATACAGAAATTTAAGAAACAATTTGTAATGAATTCGGTATTTTTTTTTATTTTTTTTATTTTTTATAAATAATATGTTCTTCGAACAATACAAACACACAACACATAGAAAACTAGTAATCACAATACAAAAGACATGTGCTTCATAATAGATATACTAATTATGAGTTCCCTTCATGAGAGCCAAGTTAAAGAAATGACTCAAAAGTAACATTTCAACCAAATTTCAAAGACATATATATATATATATATATATGATTCATACACAAGACTTAAAATACATGAAAGCTAAATATACTTTCAGGCCAAGCACAAGTCACATATACATATATATAATATTTAGTGTACTATATATATTTTAAGTTTTAAGTTGAATTCTAAATTCTTATTCTATTAGATAGCATTTCTAAAACGCATTTAAGATTAAATTAGATTAGATGGGGCGTTTATGGAGGGAAATAAAGTGGCCTCTAGTGCCATTCAGGCAAGTCGGAGTTCATGGGGTCCGAATCCTCCTCCGTGGTGAAGGGTAGCCGCCGGGTGGCCTTGGTGCAGACGGAAAGCATAGAGGTTGGATGCCCCATTGGCAAGTGCAACAGCAGATTCATAATCTCCTTCATTGTCCACTAAACCATATTGTGGATCTTCACATTTTGCTTCCTTAAATTTCAAATGTAGCAAAAGAAAGAAAAGATTAATTTTAATTATATTTTCTTTGTTCCTCGTTAATTAATTTTCATGAATATTATTATTGAACAATGATTGAAAACAAGAAAAGGCAATATTGGATTCTTACAAATTCTAGTAGGAGGTCTCCATGTCTTTCCTCTAAATTTCTTACCTGCAATTAGAAAAATGAAATGTGATTAATTAATTAATTCCAATTTAATGCAAGTTTAAGTATCAATTTAGATGTACATATTTTTTTTCATTCACTAACCTTCTTCCTGTAGGTTTCTGTCTGTGTTTTGATCACATGGTACTGGAAGCCATAACCAAAACTTGAAATTATTAATTGATTTATTAATCATTTAAAACAATAAAAAAATTATTAGTTGGTAAATTAATCATTTAAAACAATTAATCTCAATTAATGTAAACAATACACAAGCCAAAGAAGATATATATAGGGCATAAAAATAATAAATAAAATGCCCATTAAATTGGTATTTCAATAGAATCAACTTGAGTAATTAATGTTGGAAAAGTATAAAAATTAATTGAATGAGAAATTGATATCTTTTTAATTGTTTTGTAACATCTTTTTAATTGGCTTATTTATAGGTTGAATTAAATATTTTATGTCAAAATTACCCATTTTGATCTCTATATAAAGAGACATTGTTCACTCTTCAAAATACAAAAAACAAAAAATAAAAAACAAGAGCTTCTTTCTTATTCTGTAGCTTTCTCTTAGAATCTCTCTAGATTTCTTAGTGTTCTTAGAGAATTTTTCTAGTGTCTAAAGATTATTCTTTTGGTGATAAAGTCAAACACAATTCTAGTTCATTGAAAAGTAATTTTGTGATGCTCAATAGTTACTTGACTACCGTTGTATCTTGGGAGACAGACGTCAACAATCTTCTAACACCTACAATGAAGGATGAATTTATTTTAAAGAAACTGTATAACACAGGTCTCGGTTTACATTTTTACTTCCTTATTTAATTTATTCATGATCATGATATATTATTTATATTTATTTTATTAAATATAATCTCATATTCTATTCTATTATAGTGTATCATTGAAATAACAATTACTTGATTCAATAGGAGATATCTTCAATTTGAAACATTTATGATAAAAACACACACAAAAAAAATATGTTTGATTCATTTTAGAATGAAAATGGATGTCTAAATTTAAAAAATCATGTTTGAAATTTATTTATTAAATAACTAAATAAAATTTGTTAGTTATAATAAGAATTATACTTAAATTTCAATGCTATTCAAACATAAAGAATATTAAAAAAAAAAAAATTGAATTCCTTATGAACTAAAGTACGAAAATATAAAATCCTATCTTAAAAGTTGCATTTTAATCTCAATTAATTGCATAGTGAAATAGACATGACTATTTGGCAAAAAAAAAAAAAAAAAGAACTAGACATGACTAAAAAATTTAAAATTTTCAATTATTAAAGCTTTAGCCTAACAAATTAAACTATTCAATGATGTTCAAAAAAAAAAAACTTAAAACACTAACAACATGTTTGATTGAAAGTTTCATAATTCTTAGGATTAGTTTAATCTTAGGCTTAGTTAATTTTGGGTTTAGTTAGAGAATTACTTATAGTAAAAGTTAGAAAATTGAGAAATAAATTAAAAAAATTAAGGCATTTTTTAGAAAGAAAGTAAAAAATAATATTATTTTAAAAATTAAAATTTCATAAATTATGAGATTAATAATTCTACTGGAGTTGTCTTGCTAAAGACATGGAAGATTAGATTTTAGATAAAATTGATCACATGAGTTAGCTAAATTTTTGAAATTATTAAATCTAACATGTATCATATGTACTAAATACAGTGCTATTTACTAATACTATGGTTTAGTTAAGCAATTCCATAAACCAAACTGACTGTAATAATAAAAACTTTAGAACTCCTAATATATGCATCCAAATTATCAAAATTACCTCAAAATAATAGACCAAAATACAAATAAAAAAAACAACAAAATTAAATCCTCTAATCTAACCTTCCTTTCACGTATAAGCTCTAAAGCAGAAGCCATTTTTTGCTCAAGACAGCGCATCTCATAAATACTCAGATCATTCAAATCCTCACCCATCCTCTGCCTGCTAATACAACATTTAATATTAATTAAAATACCCATTTGCTAATATTAATTAAATTTTTTTTAAAGAAAATTAAGACCAC
Source organism: Vernicia montana (assembly GCA_949750685.1). NCBI lineage: Eukaryota > Viridiplantae > Streptophyta > Magnoliopsida > Malpighiales > Euphorbiaceae > Vernicia > Vernicia montana. The sequence goes on from CATKHJ011147515.1 coordinate 4,896, forward strand.
AAAGATTTAAATCTTAATGATTTCGTCTATTCAACTATTAGCCCAATAGCTTAATAGTTAATCTATAACTTGTGAAAATTAGAATATATATATTTCAAGAAAAGAAAGGATCTTTATTAGAATTTAGAAGTTATAATAATTTATTAATTAATTACCTTATGTCTCTTCTCAGCTTATTGTTGATCTCTCTCAGCTTTCTCAAGTGCTCTTGCATTCTCTATAAAATTAATTAATTGACCTCATCATCATTAAGCACATAATATATCAATTAATTCAAGAAAATCATAGAACTCATGGATCAAACAATTATATTATTAATAATAAAGATTAAAGAAAGATTAATTAATTTACCTCATAATGAGTGCTCCACAGATCCATCCCCAAAGTCTTCTGGTATTGATCAAATATCTTCTTTGTCCTGCAATTTATTATTATTAACAACAAAACCACAAAAAACACAACATCAAAATTAGGGTTTTACAAACCGTATAATCCCAAAAACAGAAAATCTAAAAAATAAACAGTGGAAAAAAGATCTATAAACATACGTTGTTGTAGGGCTAATGAACTCGTGGAATTTTCCAGTATTAGAGAACATAATAAGAGAAACCTTAGCATCACAAAGAACAGTGAGTTCTTGAGCTTTCTTGAAAATCCCATTTCTTCTCTTGGAGTAAGTGACTTGCCTGTTAGTAGGGTTCTCAATCCTCTTGATTTCAATCTTCCCACGACCCATATTTTCTTTCTTGTTCTTGATGAAACCCCACTAGACAAAATGATGAGATCTAGCTAAAATAAGGATTTTAGTGTGCAGAGCATAGGCTTCTTGATTCTTGAAGGGAAAGTTCAAAATTAATAAAGAAGAAGAAGAAGAAGAAGAAATAAAAGAAAAGGGTAGTTTCCATATTAGAAGAGGTATAGGAAAAGTGGGTTGTCGTGTAACTAAGAATACTTGCTAAATTTGTGAAAATGGGAGTGTCAAGATAGGGTTAGTAGCAGTAACGTGTCATGTTGGGAAGTGAATTGAAGAAGACAGGACATATTGCAAGTACATTTTGCTATGTGATTGATAAGTCCTTTCCTTAAACCTCTTTAAGTGAACAATGTTAGTTAAATTGCTTAAATGGATAAATATAATTTGGGAAACATTTGAAAAGGATTCAAGCCAATAATTCTCATTCTTATGATGGGTTTAACCTTTAATTTGGAGCAAAGATCACACTTACATTAATAAAGACAAATGAATTTTATTATTAGTGTAAAGCTTGAAATGGCATTGGCGTGTACTTTTTTCTCTCCCTCTTTTGCTTGATTTATGCTATTGTTAATGGAAAGCTAAAGATCTTGTGCATTTTGAGACATATATAGGAAAATCATTATGTTTGAGACATTGTGCTCATGCTTTCTCCAATATACATTGAAGTGAAGTTCATGATAGTCACATGAGTGTTTGTGTTAAGGATTAAAATTCTTTCATGAAAATACATGTTGAGATTTTATTATCTAATTAAAAAACAATCAGTCATTCCATGAAAATTTAAGATTAAATTTTAATCATTTATTCCCAAATTAACTATTGAAATTGCATATATATAATGAATCATATTTACACAAATTCAAGAAGATCAAAATTCATTTAGTTTGTAATCTGAGTGACAAATTTTTTTTTTTTCCAAATAATTAACATTATATTAGTGATGTTATGCTTCCATTTTATGCTAATTAAATTTCTTTCTTGAATTTTACATTTAATCAATTATCATGTCAATAATACAATTATAGTTAGATGTGCTTTATTCATTATTAATTAATTTATCTTTAAAATCTCCTATCTTGCTTAGTATTTGAGTCAAGTGAATTCAAATATGTTTATTCAAGTTTTCTTTTTGAAAAATTGTCTTCGACTATAATTCGAATGTAAGATATGTCAGCTCTGAAGATAATTACTCGAGTACCACTTAACCAAAAGTTGATTGTTATATTAATTTATTCAAGTTTTCTAATAATTTTATGTCATGAAAATTATATTATGTCCAAAATCTTAGGGGATGTTTACTTTGCAGAAAATTAGGCTTGTTTTCCATAAACTTTTTCTAAGAAAACAGAAAATTAGAGTTTGGTGTCCAAATACCATAATTTTCTAAATAGAAAATTAAAAACTATGGCTTGTTTACTTGCAGAAAATTATTTTATGTTTTCCATTTTCTATTTTCTTGAAAAACTATGAGTTTTCATTTTCATGGAAAATCAATTTTCAATTGTAAAATGCGTTTATTTTTCAATAATAGAAAAATTATTTTCTATTTTGAAATTAGAAAACATATTCATATTATAATTTCCTTTTTTTTTTTTCTGCTTATTATGATCTAGTTTACAATTAATTACTATCACTCTCACTCTCTCTTTTTTATTTTAATTTATGAGGAGAGATTATTCTCTTATCATTTTTTTTTTCAATTATTATGCCTTTTATTTATTAAAGTTTCAATTGTTTTTATTCTTTTCTTTATATGTTATGTCTTTTTGTATTAATTTTTGAATTATTTTATTCTTTTCTTTAATTTTATTTTTTCCTTCTTTTATATATGAATTATTTCTATACAATTTCACTACTATAATGATTTTGTAAAATAAAATAAAAATATTATCTATTATTTTCAGTTAAAAATTAATTATTTCACTAATAAACTGACTGTATAAAAAAATTATTAAAAAATTAGCTATCAAACTGTTTATAATAGGAAGACAATACTTGAATTACACATAATATCATCATAAAATATTCTCTATCTATTTAACATACAATTAATATTTAAGGAACAAATTAAAACATGTTAATTTTTTTTAAAAAAATGATAAAAGAATAATCTCTCCAAAAAAATTAAAATAAAAAAGAGAGAGAGTGAGTGATAGTTTAATTGTAAACTAAGTCATAACAAGCAGCAAAAAAAAATAGGAAATTATAATATGAACATGTTTTCTAATTTCAAAATAGAAAATAGTTTTTTTTTTTTTTTTTATCATTGACAAATGAATGCATTTTACAATTGAAAATTAATTTTCCATGAAAATGAAAATCGATAGTTTTTCAAGAAAATAAAAAATAGAAAATAATTTTCTACAAGAAAACAGGCCTGCTTTTTTACCTTTTTTATAATTAAATCACTAGAAATGTATCTCATGGATTTATTATAGTATTAATTAGGCGGGACTTTACATAAATAGGTTATGGTATTAGAGTAAGTTTTACAAATTGCATATATCAATTTAATGAAATAAAAATATATAGAGACAAAAAAAAAGGTATTATATATTTTTACTGAGAAAAAAATAAATAAAAAAGTCTATATTAATTAGGCAAGATACTATAAAAAGAGTTTTGTGTCTCTCAATAGTACTTAAATGGTAAGCACTTCATGCAAATGTTTTAAATCAAGATATCAATGCTTAACTAGCTAGGGGTGAGCATTAATTGGTAAAAATCGATTAATTGAACTGAATCGATATAATTCGATTAAATCGGTTTTGTTAAATAAAATAACCAGTTCGGTTCGATTAAATTTTTTATTTTTGATTTTCGATTTGGTAAAAAAAAATTTATTTATCAAATTAACCGAACCGACTGATTTACTTATTTTTAGATAAATAAATTAGAAATTTCAATGTGCCAATTAATTTATACACTTATATTTTTCATATTTTTCATTCCCTTTATGAATTCATAATTTAATTGATGCACAATTAGTTTGTATACTTAAACTTATGAAATATTAGGATATAATATTTGTTTTTAATATTATGTGGCATTATTTCATGCCATGATTAACTTATTTTTTTCATTTTCTTATATAAATAAATTAGAAAATTCCAATATTATAAATGATAAATACTTATAATATATTTAAATTTAAAGTGAAAAATATTTTATAATATTAATTTTTTTAACTGAAAAAATATAATGTAACCGATTTAACTAAAATTTAATATTTCAGTTCAGTTAATTTGGTTTTATGATTATTTTGGTTCGGTTAGTTCAATTAATATTTAATTTCGATTTATTTAGTTAATGAAAATTATTAACCAAATCGACCGATTGTACATCCCTAAAACTAACTATCCGAATCAAACGAAACAATAATTAACACACTTAAAAATATCTTTTTAATTTTTTTTAAAAAAAGTAAGGCCGGACTTATTGTAACTTTTGTTTTAAGGTGAGTTAGGACTTATGTCACTTGATGATAATATTGTACATAAAAATATCATGTTCTGAAATTGGAAAAAAAAAAAAAAAAGTTTTATTAGTACTTCTCAAACATCTTTGATATCTCTTTTTCAAATTTATAACTCAAATTGATTGTCTTTGGCTCTTACTCTTTTTGTATTTAAAAATTATTTATATACTATACGCCATTTATTGACTGCCACAAAAAAATAAATTATATTTTCATGGTGACTCCTTTCACAGTAAGACGCTCGAGTGATAACGTTTAACAATGAACTCGAGTAATAACGAGAAGAATGGAAAGGTTTGACTCGAATCCTCACAAGCACAAGCCTGGGGACAGAGTGCTAGAGGGGGCTATTGTTAAACATCCAGCCAGCTACCATTTAATAAACCAAGATATTATTTAAGGAAATTTACACTTAAATATCATGTGATTTCTCATTTATTTCAAATGAGAATTGTAATATTTTACATTATTGTTAATTTATCTAATTAACGCTGTCAAAATTAATGACATGAAAATAAAAGAAATAATTTTTTTTTATGTGACGTCTACATGTCATATAACATAAAATTTGAAAAAATAAAAATAAAAGCGTAGCGTTTTAGTAAAAGTTTATGAGAAGAAAAAAATATATTAAAATACAACATTTTTAATTTTTTCAATTTTCAAAACGTCAACATCTCTAACAGTTTCAACTTTTTCTAATTTGCAAATATTTTCTCCTTAATCACTCGTAAACACCCAAAATTTCTAAAGCAAAATAACATCAAAATCGTCAAATTGATGTGTCAAATGACGTTAAGTTTAGGGTACTAAAGTGTCACAAAAAAAATTACAGACTCCATTTAAAATAAACGTACCACATGGTATTTTAGTGTATTTTCTCTTTTTCAATTTTTATGTTATACATGGGCGCCATGTAAAAAAAAAAAATATTTTTAATTTTCACTTCAGCAATTTTGACAGCGTTAGGTTGATCGGTACTAATGTATCAAATTAACGACGTTAAACTCAGGATACTAAAGTATTACAAAAAAAATCGCAATTTCTATTTAAAATAAATATAAAATCACATAATATTTTAGTGTACTTTTTCCTATTATTTAATACTTGCATATTAAAAATTAATCAAACATTATATATCATGCTCTCTTCTAGATTAACTAAGTTAAGAGTATCATCAAATCACCTACCGTTGGCAATGGCAACCGCCATTAAACTATCATTGAATGAATCAACAAAATCATATATATCAGTCTCTATTTGCTCCTCTTTTCTAGAAGTCTTATGTTTCCTTTGTAGAAGCCATGTTTAGGTATCTAAATATATTATGCCAACAAAAACCAAACCTAATTTTTCTACCTCTCTATATTTAGTATCCCACATTAAGAGCAATGGCAAGAGCAAATTCTTTTATTTTTTATTTTTTTATTCATAAAAAATCAAATGGACTAAAACGTTATTCTTTAACTTGACCAAACTGACCAATTCATCTAAACCAAACCAAAAACTATAGTTTGTAAATATATAAGATTGGTCATGGTTCAAAAAATAAATAAACCGAATTTTTAGTTTGATTTGTGATTTAATAAAATTTCAAACCATTATAATTTGAATCAACTCGAAGTATTAAATATATATAAAAATATATTATAAATTAATAAATTATAGTATAAAAAAGAGATTATTAATTGAATAATCTATAAAAATATTTAATAATATTTTAAGAGATAATTTCATAGTAATTTCATTTAATAATCTTATATTTATTAAAATATTTCATTATTTTTTTTCATTTTCATTTTAATGGTTATAACTTTAATTTAAATAGGATTAATGTTCTCTTTTTATTTCTTAATTTATTTTTTCTTTTGTCTATTTCATATATATATATATATATATATATATATATATATATATATATATATATATATTACAATTTTTAAAAGTCAAAATAAGTGTTTAATGGAACCCACCCTAAAACAACTAACTGGAACCAACCCTAAACCACAGCTCATTGATTTTGTGTTTATTTGTTAATATCCATTTAATATGCAAGTATAGTAATATATTCAATTATTAAAGTTTAAATTGATCCTTAACTTCTTCAATAGTATCCAATTAGATCCAAAAATTAATTTTAGGACTAAATTATTTCTATTTCTGATTTGTTATAATATTAGTTTTGAGGAATTATAATATTGTTAGGTTTTATAATTTTGTATTTTTCTATTTTACCATTCAATGAATATTTAGTTGTATAAAAAAAATTTTGAATTTTTTTTTTTAATAAATAAATAGTGCTGGCTTTATTAATGTTGAAACATTTGAACATCTCTTACATGAACATCAAGAGCATAAACTAGTAAGGTGTTTGCTAAATTTGTTGTTAACAAACAATGCTAACAGTAATTTTAGTATTGTTTATTAATACATGAGCAACTTAATTAGCAGTTCTTCGAATATGAAAGAGGATCATATTAGATGCAAGCAAATAGATAATATCTTTAATAATAAAATCCACCCTTGTTGCCTTGCCCATATCAATGTATAAAAAAAATTTTGAAAGTTAATCCAATCAAATCCAAAATTAGTTTTAGAGTCAAATTAGTACATGACACTTTTTTTTAGGTTAATTGAATTCAATTTTTATCTAAAAAATAAAATTTAATTTTTTATATAATTTTAAATATAAAAATTAAATTTTAATAAAATTAAAATTATTTATATATTACAAAAATTTCACAATTCATTATTTTTTTTCTCAACTTTTCCAATCACCAAATATTTTCCTCAACTTTCCCACCTATTAGACAAAATTTTCTTTTATTTTTTTCAATTTTCCCAAATCATAAACATTCATAGTCATTGGTTTGATTTTTTAACTCTAAAGATAATAATTATTTTCTTATTTTAAGATTGATGGGGTTTTCACTTTTTTTTTTTTTTTTTTTGCCTAATCACTTAAAAAATCTAAAATTCTACGTGTTTTTTCAATTTTATCTAAAATTTTAAAATATTTAATTTTATTCCAATTTACTATTTTAATTACAATTATGTTCAAGTTAAAGAAAATAGTCAAAATTAAAATTAAAAAAATAATATTATTTTTATAATTGAAACAAAATAATTATACTAATATTTTTTTTCTCTCTCTCTACACCATAGGCTTCAAACCAAAAAAAAAAATCATTTTCCTATTTCTCTTCTTTTCATTTTTTTTCTCTCTCTTTCTCCCTTCAATTTAAAAAATTCAACTCTTTCCCCCTCTAAATCATAGTCCCACCTTGAAACAAAGAAATAAATCATGTTATTTTGCATCTCTTTTAACCTAAAAATTTAATGTAATAATGATTAATGCATAATTTTATGAAAGAAATGGAGTACACAGAAAAATGGAGAAAAGTAAATGAAATTAATGTTAGACAGAGGGATGAAAAAAAAAAAAAAAAAAAAATAGGAAAGGAAAATACTACTCTCTCCGTCCTATTTTATTTGGCACATATTTTTTTCCACAAAATTTAAGGGTGTGTTTGTAATTGTTATTAGAGATTAAAAAAAACGCTTTTAGAATTTTTTTTATTTAATTATTTTTTATTATTTTTTTCAAACTTGCTTCTGGAAAAAGTATCAATTTACTTGCTTATGAGAAAAAACAATTTTAAAATAGTATAAAAATTTTCGTTGAAAAATACTTTTGTGAAACTCAACTTCAAACGGGGCATAAGAGTGCATTAAATATTATTTTATTTTTCCTTTTAATTATGTTTTTTATTAAATACAATTTCTTATAAATTTTATAGGGAAAAGTTGAATTAATATCCAAAAATAAAATAGGTATAAAAGATAAAAAAATATTAAAAATAGAAATTGAACATACTTTTTGGGACATCCAAAAATAAAATATCTCAAACAAAATGAGACGATGAAGTAATTCTAATTTATCATATATATTAAATCCATTCATTCAATTTAGTCAAAGAGAGATTATTCATATGGAAGTAAGATAGATTCCTATAATTTTCTAAAAATCTAACTATAGGATTCATACATTAATAGTTTCATTGGAAGTTCAAAAAGAGAAAATGAAGTTGAATTAATATTTGTATAAATGTAGCTGGCTGCCTTAATTAGCTTGAGTTGTCAATCGTGATCATTCATATCAACCACACAGACGCAAAATGGAAGCTAAAATTATGTTTATAATATCACACAAACGAGTGAGTATTCAATATCGTTCGAATGGACGAGAAAAGAATAAAATTCTTTAAAGAATAAATATGAAATTTTATTGATAATGATAATTGAATTGTTGATTAACAAATAATGAGTCTATTTATAATGAAATCTGAATTCTAAAGCAGTAGGAAAAATGACTTCTAAACTAAATTAGATTGTAATTTGGAAATCCAAATCTAACTAAAATTGGTCAAGTTGATCCAAGAATTGGTTTGCTAATTGCTCTATATCAATCCCCTCCACTTCAAAAGAACTCGTCCCCGAGTTACTATACGGATACAAAGAGTCAGGAGGAAAATAGGGAAAAATGTCAAATAAGTTAAAGGTCTTGGAAATCTTCATATGAGAAGGAAGATCAATAACATAAGCATTATTATTGATCTTTTGAAGAATAGCATATGGCCCATATTTCTTTTGATCAAGCTTGTGTTGCCCTCCACCACGCTCTTTCCGCAGAAATACCATCACCATGTCACCCACCTAAAACTCCTTATGGCGTCGATGAAGATCAGTAGCAGGTTTGTATTTAGCATTAGATGATGCTATATGTTCCTTGACTTGCTTAAGTACATCCACATGCTGATTAGCTAAATTGTTAGTTGTTGTACTCTTGTTAAGTTCAGCAGGCAACTTCAACAAATCAATAGTATAAGCAGGCACCTTTCTGTAAACAATAGCAAAATGGGACATTTTTGTAGAACGATGCACCGCACTGTTATATGCAAATTCAGCCTGTGCAAGAGCAAGATCCCAAAGTCGTTTCTTATCATTGCAAACACAACGAAGAATGTTACCCAATGTTCGGTTGACTACCTCAGTCTGTCCATCTGTTTGAGGATGTGCAGTGCTACTAAATCGAAGTTCAGTATTAAACTTCCTCCACAAAGTCGTCCAGAAATGAGCCAAGAATTTTGAATCTCGATAAGAAGTAATGGATTTTGGAATACCATACAAACGAACAATCTCTTGAAAGAATAACTTGGCTATGTGAGAAATATCACTGGTTTGACGACAAGGAATGAAATGAGCCATTTTAGAGAACCTGTCCACAACTACAAAAATGGAATCAGCTCTACATTGTGTGCGTGGGAGTCCTAACACAAAATCCATAGACAAATCCTCCCATGGATGCTCTGGAATGGGTAAAGGCATATAGAGGCCTGTATTCTGAGCATGACCTTTCTGATTTTGACAAATAGGACATTTATGAACAAACCTTCCGGCATCACGCTTCATCTGTGGCCAATAGAACCTCTCTTCTAATCCAAATATAGTCTTATCACATCCAAGGTGTCCCTTAATTAAACCACTATGCAGCTCACGTATTAACTTTTCACGAAGTGAAGTTCGAGGAATACAGAGCTTATTTCCTTTAAATAGAAAACCATCATGGACAAGAAATCCTTCCAAAGGCTGATGTGAATGAACCTTCTCCCAAATAGTCCCAAAATCTTCATCCTCAGGATACAAATATTTTAAAAACTCAAACCCCACAACCTCATTATTAATAGTTACTAATAATGCAACCCTTCTACTCAAAGCATCAGCAACTTTATTGCTAGTCCCTAACTTGTGTTTGATAATATAATGGAAAGTCTCAAAGTAAGCTGCCCAACGAGCATGCAACTTGCTTATTAGATTTTTCTGAGTTTTAAAATGAATCAAGGACTGATGGTCAGAATAGATAACAAATTCCCGACCCAAGAGATAGTGCTCCCAAGTTTTAAAAGCTCGAAACACAGCATATAACTCATGTTCATATGTTGACCATTTCTGACGAGCTTCATTAACACTACTAGAATTAATTAAATTTGCGACGGATTTTTAGCGACGGATTTAATCCGTCGCTATTAACGACGGAATAGCGACGGAATAGCGACGGAAAAATTGATTGAAAATATAAATTAAATTGCGAAGGATTTGCGACGGAATTAGCGACGGAAATTAGCGACGGACTAAT
>CATKHJ011147605.1:0-10880 GCA_949750685.1 Vernicia montana
AAAATATCTTATCAAAATCCATCCTTCACCCAAAAATATCTAGCCCCTAGCCTAGATATCAATTTGGTTCCTCTTTTCGCATCTATTTATCAAACTCAGTCACATCCTCCACCCATAAATGTTTAGGAACAATTGCTTAAAAATCACTTTGGTTCCTTATACCATCCCTCTTCAACCATGTCTCTCACCCAAACATGTCCAAGTATTGACCTAGACATCACTTTGGTTCCTTATATTATCCCTTTTCAACCATTCTCTCACCCAAACATGTCCAAGCACTGACCTAGACATCACTTTGGTTCTTTGTACCATCCTTTCTTTTGGATTCACTATCATCAGAATTGCCTTACAGACAAGACAATTCTGATGAGGGGGCAACTGTGAACCCTCAATTTTACACCCTTAAAATGCTGCTGCAACTTGACACCTGCTAAATTTCGTGCGCTACGCAGAGTCGGTACGGCGGTCCCAATAGCCAGTTAGCGGGCAGGGGTCAAGAGGGCAGTGCCTCAGGAGCAAAAATTGGCTTTCAGTTATCATACTACAATGATAATTAATTTCGGATTCACTGCCACTGACTAGTAATTTTTCAAACTTCAGAATACTCCGAAAACTGACCCGGAAGCCCTGAAAACTGACCTGGATATCCCGAAAACTCAGAATCCGTCAGCCAGCGCCACATCAGCTGCTGCCAGAAGGCCTGATGGTGCCTCAAAAGGCGTGCCCATATCTGCACCTCAAAATTATCCTTTTGCCCCTCCTACCCTAGAAATTCCATTTTTACCCCTTTTTTAGCCCACTTTTCAGCCACTTTTTGGTCTTTTTCACCCCACCTTTATTTTCTATAAATACCCCAATCATTTACACTTCAAAACACACCTCAAGCATTTGTGATTGCTATCCACTTGCTTCCTCTCTCTCTCTCTCTAATTAGTTTTCTCACTTATCAATTAGTTAATTAATTAAAAATCAATTTTAATTAATTAATTAATTTTTTAATTAGTTTTATTCTCAATTAATTAATTAATTAAAAATCAATTTTAATTAATTAATTAATTTTCAATTAGTTTCCACCCACTCTCAATTAATTAATTAATTAAAAATTAATTTTAATTAATTAATTTTTCAATTATTTTTCACTCAACTTGATTAATTAATCCTTTTAATTAATAACTTTAATTAATTAATCCTTTTAATTAATTAAAGTTGGTAATTAAGCAACCAAGTCACCAAATTAATTCCTTTTCAAAACCAAAACCAATAAAATAGTACTTCGGTCCAAAAAATCACTTTGCCTACTCAAAATCCCCCCAAAGAGAAAGTACATCATCTTCTCTCACTAACTCCAAAATCACCCCAAATCAAATCAAATCAAATCAATATGACCAATCCCTAAACCTCTCCACCTCATAGTGGAATGAACTACGTGGGTTTTGACCCCCATTTAGTAGGGTACATAGGCATGCTTGGAATCTGAATCCAAGCCTCAAATCCAAATCACAATCAATCCCTTTCCCCTTTTATTTTTCATGTAAATGTCAATTTATACTTTTCTTGTAAATATTAATAAGTGTAATTAGTTAATTATTTTTGGAGTTAAGGAGCGATTTGTGGTTCTCCTAGAATCAATAAGGACTAGAGAGAACACACTCATTAACTTATGGATACTTTTAAATACTTGCCCTTTATTTTCTTATGCACTTATAATTATGCCATGTTTATGCATTATAAATCGTTATAATACTTGTCATCCATGAAATCATTTTTCAAAAGTCAAATTAAACTTAAAAGCCAAATTGAGATTATTTTAACCAAATACCTAGTCCCCTAGCTTAACCTGATTCGATGACTAGTGACTTTATCATTGGGTAAATTAATCAAAAGATTAATAAATTGGAGTCAAATTGAGTTTTTCCTTAATTTTTCCCTTTAAATAAATTAGGTTGGCGACTCCCGAATCATTTTCAAAAATAAAAAATAAAAAAATCAATTTTCTGAGGCGATAGTCGCTTCCAATCGTGAACACCGAAATCCGTATCTTAACCTCCCTTAAAAATCGCTCCTCCTTTCCTTAAGGCATAAAATTTTTCCGAGCGAGGGGAAGGGCATTCGGGCGAGGCCTCACAATAATAAAAAGCTATTTGGTCTTGAAGTACCATATTTATGTGCTATAAGAGCACCATGTATCTTGCAAAGTGCATCAGGCTTGATATTGCATTTGCAAGAAAAATTTCTAACTAGGTATAGCTTTGCACCTATTAAGAGACATGGGAAGTGGTGTAAAAGACTTATTGTGTTATCTTTGAGGCACTATTGATTTAAGGTTATATTTTCAAATAATTCAGATTTGACATTGGTCTATATACGGATGCTGGTTATTTGTCTGAACCCCATAATACTAGATCTTAGAGTGGCTGTGTGTTTACTTATGATGATACTGCAATTTATAAAGGTTTTTATAGTCCTGAAGTACCTCAATAAAGATGCTCCCATTATGTTGTTTAAGAATAATGCAATCTTATTACACAAACTAAAGGTGGGTATATCAAAGGTAATCGAATTAAACATATATGTTTCACCCAAATTCTTTTACATGCATGAGCTCCAAAAGAGCGGTGAAATAGATATCCACCAAATTCACTCGAATAACAATCTAGCAGACTTATTTATTAAGTCCTTACCTAATATAATATTTGAACAACATTGTTTCATCAATTGATATGCGCCGTGTTAAAATGTTATCCTCATCAGGGGGAGCGAATTAATATAAGATTGTACTCTTTTTCCTTAGGCAAGTTTTTTTTCCCACAGGGTTTTCTTGGCCAAAGATTTTAATGAGACAATCTGTGCAATAACAGAATAGCATGAATTGTACTCTTTTCTTTAGCTATATTTTTTTTCGTTGGGTTTTTCTAACAAGGTTTTTAACGAGGCTTATTCATGGCGCAAGTAATATCTAAGAGGAGTGCTATAAATTATTACATGTAGATGTTACTTAAACAGAATTTTTCACAAAGGCATTACCAACCGCAACATTTGAGAAGTTGGTGCACAGCATTGGAATGCGGTGACATAGAGATCTCAAGTGACATTAATTTGAGAGGAAGAAATATGCATTGTACTCTTTTCCTTGACCTAGGTTTTTCCCACTGGGTTTTCTTGGCAAGGTTTTTAACGAGGCAGGTGTTATTGTAAAATAGACATCCAAGGGGGAGTATTATGAAATATATTAATGGATGTCATGATAATAATATAAGTTATCTTTATCCTTATCTCTCTAGATATAAATCCTTATAGAGATAGTACTCTATCTCTATCCCTATCTCTGTAAAGTACTCTATCTTTATCTTTATCTCTGTAAGCATTGATATCTATAAATAGGTGTTACTTTTAATAAAGTAATATACAAATTATTCTCTTATATTCTTCCTTTACTCTTTTTATTCTCTCTCTATAATTTTCTCTTTTATTTTACAACAATTTCAAATTAATTGTCATTTTAGAAGTTCTATGCAATATTTATTATTTTTTTTCTAATTTTACTCTATTAGTGATAGAGTTTTAGTGAGAGAAAAAAGGATGAGTTTTAATTATAAAATAAATATATATTTGTTCATCTTAATTAAGATTGAAACTTTTTAATAGTTTTCTTAATATGTGTGCAACTCTCTAAAACGTCTATTTTTATGAAACGGTGGAGTAATCAACAAATAAATTACCATTTTTAATTTTTTCTAAAAGTTATTACCATTTTTAAATTGTAACCTAAATTTGGTAGCTCAATTCATTTCCACCGGACTTTTGTCTTACCACGTGTGCTCATTATTAATGACTAATATAGATTTCAATTTCAAGAAGGGGTCTACATTTTTCCTAAAAAAATAAAAGAAAAGAAATGGTCTATTATTTATTTATTATTGCTATTCGGTGTGCACTATAATATAATGTTATAAAAGAACCATAATTTAATGGTAAAATTATATGAGACAATGAAAAAATACATAACACATTAAAAATAAAATTATATAAGTCAATTAGGAAATTACATAATAAAAAATCGAAGTTACATAATTTAATGAAGAATTAAATAATCTAACAAATTATGTAATTTTTTCATTAACAAAAGTAATTTTTCTATTGTATCATGTATTTTCTTAAAATCGAGTTATGTAATTTTTTCTAGAAAAATTACGCAATGAAGAGTAACAATTATATAATCAAACAAGTTATGTAATTTTCTATTAAAAATTGTAATTTTTTCATTAAATTTCATAGTATTGAGTAAAATTTTTTAAAAAAGAAAATACGTAATCCAATGAAAAAATTACTTATTGAAAGGAAATAAACAATGTCGGCTACAAGGAGAAGCCAGCTAGGCGGTTGCCTAGGGCCTCCCCAATGAGAGAGTTTCACATTTTTAAATATTAAAATTTAAAACCTATTAAAATTTAAAACCTAAAAACTCACTAAACCATTAACTTAAACTCACTCAAACTCATTAAAGGTAAGTCCATTATGAACTAACTATTATATGGGGTTTTTACACAAACACCTAAAAAACATAAAATATTCTCATATATATCTTCCCTTCTTTTTCTTTTTCTTTTTCTTTTTCTTTTAAATACAACTTATTAAATTTTCTATTTCAAAAATTCCTCACTTTCAAAGGTATATATATATATATATATATAAAGGGTGCATTTTTAAAAATCTAAAAAGACAAAAGGATATTTTTGAAACAAAGTTTAAAAAGTTGTATTCGGTATAATTTTCTCTTATTATATTGCATTTTGGATTTATTGAATTTATTGGATTTCAGATTTATTAAAAAAATATTTATATAAAGGGATAAGGACCTTATTTTTTTGAAATTGTATAGGGTCTCCAAAATGCTGAAGCCGGCCTTGAGAATAAATAGACCATTATGTGAAATCTCAGATTTTTCGGTCAAAGATATTTTGGACATTTTGTGTGCATTTGTAGGCTAAATCCAAGTTATGGGTTAGAGGTGATGATTTAAGGTATAAATATGAATTTCGGAGGAAATTTAGGTTATTTTAAGTATAATTTATATTTTTAGTAATTCGGAGGTATTTTGGAAAATTCACATATAAGGAAAATTTAGTCATTTCACTTGGTAATTAGTCATATGGTATTAAGGGCTAGTGAAAATGATATTTAATTAGTTCAATTAGAGCCATGTGAGGCCTCGCCTGAGCACCGGTCCAATCCGCTAAGGGAATCGAAATGCTTTTCGAGAGAAACTCCACACACTGAAACCCGCTATGAGTTCTGGAAATTATGTTTGTGATTTTGTCGTTTGTGATAGGGAGTTCCACTTTAATTTTATTTATTTTTATTAGGAAAATTAAAGGAATATCCAAATAAAATGACTCCAATTTGTTTAAATAATCCCAATGGAAAAAACACTAATCCACGAGTGACCAAAGTGGGCTTGGGGATCAAGTTTTGGTAATAAACAATTTAATTTCTTTAGTTTGGCTAGAATTCAAAATAACTTAATAAAAAATGTAATTTTCGTGTACGAATGAACAATAATAACAATAATGAATGTAATAGTTATAAATGATGCAAATATTATATGAATGACAATTATGTGAAAAAGTATAAATAAATTATGGAAGCAAATAAGACAGATGATCTTTCCTCTAGCTCTTATGGGTACTAGAAAAAGTACATATATTCCTCAACTAATTAAATAAAAGATATATAAAGCAATAAAATAAATAAATAAAGAAAAATATTATTTAAAATATTTTGGAGTTGATGCCTTAAAGATTAGCAAGTCTACGTATCCTTTTGAATGGGAATCAAACCCCACACAGTTTTTCCTTCTTGCGAAAGGAGGGGTTCTGATAAAAAGAGTTTGAGTCGGTTTATTAATTTAATTCAGATTTTAAATTAATAAGATTTAGATCTTTTCAGATTTAGATCAATATAAAGGCATGATAATAGAATAAATTCTAGATTTGATTTTAGAATTATAAATGTAAGAGAAATGAATTATACCTTTGCTTTTCTTGACTTTTTTGAGAATGGGGTGAGCTTGACGTTGGATCTGAGTACCACTTTGGATTGAGAATTCTAAAAGTATAATAATAACTTTTAAAGTAAAATAACTTTGGTAGGTAATAAATCTGAATATAAAAAAAAGTAATTTTTGGATTTTTGAAAATAACAGAGCTTTATATTGCAAATCAGTATAATTTCGGTTTTCTCCGTCCTTTTTCTGAAGGAGGCGAAGGGGTATTTATAGGGAGGAGGCATCTCGGAGTCGGCCGGCGGCACCAAAACGGTGCCGCTTGCCACGTGGCATGCTTAGCGTGCCGCCTGCCACTCGGCACATTGAGTGTGCTGCCCGGGCGGTGCTGGTCTGATTCGGCCCAATGCTCGGTTTGAATTGGCTTGACTCTAAATAGGCTCATTTTGGTCCTTTTTGATCCGATTGGAGCCCGGTTTGATCCTATGGGTTCGTAATTGAAATGCAATCATCTCGAGGTGCAATTTTGAGGGTTCACAGCTGCCCCTTTATTAGATTTAGCCATTCTGAGGCCGGATCTAATAAGCATGAACCGAAATGGTTCTAAAATCATTATGTAAAAAATAAAAATCTTTACCTGCTTTTGGAATTATGATAAGATGCCATGTCTGCTTCTAGACTTTTTCTGACTCTGTTTTTTTTTTCTATCATTTTTAAATTTCTGTAATTTCTGCAATTTTGAAAGATTCTGAATTTCGATTAAGATCTCGTCTGTCCCAGGAGGTTAATAGAAATCATACGAACCTGTTGCTTCAAACGGAATTGAATTCTGACTTAAAATGGGCCTGTTATGCAAAAACCAAGTAATTTTAGACCTGCGAATCAAAAAATCTAAGATGCAATTATTGTGGGGACCACCTTTTTCTCTATATATACCTCTTTTTCCTTTTCAAATTTCATTTCTCTTTTTCTGTTCATCTCTCTAAAAATTTCTCTCTATCTCTCTAAAATTTCTTTTTCTCTTTTTCTTTAAAAATTTCTATGGAGTTTCCTCACCAACCAACAATAGGCCCTCATGACCCTGAAATATTACTGATAGAGCTAGATTACCATGTCAGCTACACTGGATCTCTTCAGGTATACTTAAATTTCTGCATTTTAAAAGTCAGTTCATTTACATGCAAAATAAATAATTACTATTTTATTAAATAATAATAATAAATTTAATTTTAATTAATTAATTAATTATAATAATTTTTAATAATTATTATTATCTTTTTAGCATGGAAATATGAGACCTAGGGGAGGCCGAAGTGTCATAGAGTTAGTCCGCATTTATTTAGAGGGTCAGGAGGCCATTCGTCAGTGCCTTGAGCCATCTGGTTTGCTCAGGTGGTTGGAGCTAGACATCAAGCAGCTCGTCAATACTATTATAGTCAAAGCTTTGGTACAGTGTTGGTGGGACACCACAAATACCTTCCACCTTGCATGTGGTGAGATGACAGTTACTCCTTTCGAGTGGAGCATGATTACGGGTATGCATTTTAGATCCCGCCCGTTTGAGTTTTATACTTCATGGATTGATCTTCCTGCCATGGAGATGATCGCCTTGATTGGTGCTGATCCTCCTCGTGGGAATCTCTTTGTTTCACGCTCTTGGCTCCATCACACCTTGATGACCATGAGGTAGACACCAGATCGGTATACTGTCGATCAAGGTGCTAGGCTGTGTGCCTTGATTATTTTAAGCTGCACTTTCTGGCATAAACATCAAAGATAGCATTAATCTGAGCATTTTGCGATCTTTGGTGAATCTGGATGAGATTGGTGAGTTGGGCTGTGTTTCTCACGGGACACTTTGTGGTCATGGCGGTACCTCTATTGTTTTAGAGGTAAGTACTGTATTTCATCTAATAGTTTTTTTTTTTGCCCCCTATCTGGTAATTTACTTTGATAAAAAATCTGCCCTTACAGTATTGGGCTTATGAGCATTTCTCGATGCTAGCCCTACCGTTGAGAGAGTCTGTTGCTATTGACCCACCACATGGACGTATCTGGAGATCGTCAAAGGTGGATTTTTAGGACTGACATTTGATGTTTGCAGAAGGACCTTTGGTACTCTGAGAGTAGACCAAGTATCCTTTATTTGAATTCTATCTAAACAGACTTCTTTACATTTCAACTTTGATTCTGTGATCTGTTTTGCAGGTAAGATGGAGTCCATTTTAGAGACTGATAGAGTGGATACCTGATCAGATCAGGCCTAGTTTGGACTTATCTTCTTGTCGCCTCTTGCTTCGTTGTGAGGCTATGAGGATGTTCTTTCTTGGAGAGAGAGTGAGAGCACAGATGACAGGAGAGAGAGTTGTGCCGCAGCCGCCTCCTATAGACATGAGATATGGTCTAGCGATCCTGGGAGAGGATGATTGGTTTACAGGGGTACCTTATTTGGATTACATAGTCCCTGAAGCCGATTATGATGAGTTCTGTGAGACTTTCTTGATGCAGGGCATACCTCCCTTGTCTGTACCATGAAGGCCGATGCATCGGGGATCTGGCTCAGGTGCTGCACGAGGATCCCCTTCTATAGCTGGTAGTTCTGCCCTTACTAGAGGTGAGAGCATGGCTCCTAAAGCTGGAGCTTCAGGTTTTACAGCTGGTCCTTCGCATTATTGGGCTAGTGGTTCAGTTCCGGTTCCGCGTGCTTCTACGGGAGATCTGACTACCCCGATGCCTCCACCTTCTGGTCTAATGTGGATCCCTGCCCATCTGAATTACATTTCTTATGATGGTGAGGAACGTCGCTATGACCTGCCCAATAGCCGACCGACCTTCTTTCCTACCATTCTTGAGAATGTTACAGAGGTATGAATCTATTCAGCTGATCTTTACTTGCTTTTCTGATGACTTTCGTCTGAATTTCATTTTTTTTTTATTTTCAGATTCCTATAGAGTTTACCAGACATCATTACGATCTTTTGGGTAGATATGCCTTTGCTATGACCCGTCTCCTTCATGAATTAGATGAGCTGGCTGAGGAGCACGAGGAGCCCAGGCAGAGGCGTCGCAGACGCAGGCGTGGTCACTGGTGATCTGTTTATTATGTATTTACATATGTGTAAACCCTTAATTTTACACCTTGGTATATGGTTGAACCTGAATAACCATTAGCGGAAGTGCGGCAGTCAAACGGAAGAAGAACAGTAGAAAATGAGCCCAAAAACAAGAATTGGGCCTGCGGGTCCCGTAGGATGCATCTGCGGTACCGCAGAGCACACCTGCAGTTGCTGCAGGTTGCTCTTGTGGTGCCACAGGCCATGTTTGGGGCAGCCAATTGCTGCCGCAGGGACCCCCTGTGATACCGCAGGGTCCTTGTGCGGCAGCGAACCTGGATTCCAAATTCCCACATTGAAAAATGGGGAAAACAGTCCCCCATCCCTCCTACTATATATTCAGACCCCTTAGGTCAGTTTTAGACACACTTGGACTTGCTTGATCAACCAGTGATCTCAAAACAATCCTCAAAAGCTCTTTTAGCTTGTTCCATAAAGAAGGAACGAGCCCTCTAGTTCTAAAGTTTGTTCTTTTATTTTTTATTCGCTTTGCTATTTGCTCCTTGCTTTGCAAAGCGTGTGTAAGTCTTTTGTTTGAGGTCCAAGTTCCACTTCCAGCTGAGAGAAGGTAGAATTAAGATCCGGGAAGCAGCTCCGTCTGTTCGTCTCCAAACTTCGTAGGCGTAAGGTAAGCCTCAATCTCTTTCTTCTTTCCATTTTTCTTTATTTGTTTTTCTTTATTTATTTGCTTTTATTATTGCTTTATTCTCCCTCTTTGGGATTCTTTTATTCCTCTTTGGGCTCCTTGCCTAATCCTTGCTTATCTACTCCATCACTTTCTAATTGATTTACTTAGGATAGTTAATTAAAATCCGATCTAATTAACTCAACTTGGTAAATTAATTAAAATTAGTTAATCAATCAATCAACCCTCTCTAATTCAATCAATCGAAACATGATAAAAGGCTAAGACTAAACTAACCCCTTCGCAAGAATGAAGAACTGCGTGGGTTCTGATTTCCATTCAAAGGGATACGCAGGCATGCTTGGTCCAAGCATCGAATCCAATTAAAATCAACCAACTTCTCCCCCTATCACCTTCTTCATTTAGCTAGGGTTTTCTTCTTAATTGTTGGTTTCCTTTATGATTTAGTTTGGGGAATGTGTGACTTCCCTATAACCTATAAGAGCTAGAGGAAGTATCCCCTGATTTGGTTTCATTGTAATTTATTATTTGTTTATTACATTTATTTTGCTTTATTTTGTATTTTATATTTGGAATGAATGAATGATCATGCATATCTTAATTGTTCATGAATTATACTTGTTCATGAAATTAATTTTAAGAAGTTTAGTATTAAAATTGCCAAACTAATCTTTATCTTTAAAATAAACCGAAAACCGAATCCCCAAATCCTCTTTGGTAAATTGAGGGCTAGTGTACTTTTTCTTGGGATAAATATTTGGAGTCACTCAAATGGGTCTTTTCCTTAACTTTTCCTAAATAAAATAAAATTAAGGTGGCGACTCAAATAATCTCTTTTCAAAAATCAATCAATCTGAGCTCGGGGGCTTCATCGTGAGTTCAAACCCAAATGAGCATTTCGATTCCTTTAGTGGATCGGACCGGTGCTTGGGCGAGGCCTCACAGTTGGCGACTCCGCTGGGGACCACCTTCTTTTTAATAAAAGAAAATAAGTGGACTAATAATTGGTTTAAATTAAAGTTTGGCTCTTTTAATACAAAATTGCTTTCATGCATCATTTGTATAGGCTCATTGCCTTCCAACCTAGTTCTTTAGGAAAACAATGGATAGTGAGTAGCAT
>CATKHJ011147629.1:0-12575 GCA_949750685.1 Vernicia montana
TACTCAGAAACTCGATCAGATCCAACTTCACTCTCAACGCTTTGAAGCGAAACCATGCAGTTCCATTGTACCTCAGCCAATCGCCGAAACATTTCTCCACCGAAGCGGAGCAATCACCTCCACAGGATTCATCAGAACATCCTTTTCTTCAAAATACCAGTACGAACACTCTCATCTCTTGCTATATTTTTTTCCTTTGAAATTTGCTTCTTTATTGCTTATCTCAAGAGTCAATAGAGGTTTAGGGTTCGGTTAGAGATTGGTCTCTTTATATTCTTACTATTACTTTCAATTGAATGATTAAACATAATATAAAAGTAATCGATGTGTTTTTGTGTCTCAGATGCCGTTTATGCGAAGTTGTTTGGCATAACAAAGCACACTTTGAAGACTGACATTATCAATTTGCTTGAGGGGAGTAATTTGACTCCTGATGATATTAAAGTCAGCTACAGCCGCAACTTTATGCCTGTTGATATGTACTTTTCTTTCTTCATTGAAATATCAAACTTTCTGTCTTCGCAGTTGATTTCAGCATTCATGTAATGCTGCTATAAATTCTCAACAAAATGGATATGACTTTATACTTGTTTCTCTGGAGTAAATATAAAATCTATAACTAATTGCCCACTTTCTTGCTCGCAACGTTGAATGAATTTGATGCATCTATTGTTTTTGTTCTATTTGGGATTAAGGTTTAGTTGAGCCATAATTATTTTCTACAATTATTTCTTCCACTGCTAATACGGTAACATTTGTTTAGAAAGTTGAAGTTTCTGTTTTCAGCTGTTCTTTGTTTTGTCAGGATGGTACAATTCTCTTCTCGTGCTGCATTTGATAATGCATTCAAGAAAATTGGAAAAAAGGGCCGCTTGTACAAATTGGAGAGGGTAATGTTGCAATAAACACTTATCTATGACATTCAATTAACTCTTCAATTTTTTATTTGAAATTTTTCTAGTTTCGATAGTGTTTTTGACTTTGCTCTTTGGATGTCAGGCTGATCGATCTCAGTGGGATCTTCTTATGCCTTATGATGGAAAAACTGTAAGTCAAACTTCTCCACATTGATACTTGTTAACCTTAGTTAACTTTTGAGTTTTACATTTTTTAATGTTTGGGTGTTGTGATGATGGTGTGACTTTCCACCGACTGTCAAGCAACATTTATCACTTGCCTTACAACTTGAAGCATAACAAATGATGCTTTGTGCATTTAACACTATCTGCTTATTGAAACTCGAACGCATATGTATGAGATGTGGCTTTGAGTGACCGAAAAAATGGTGACTTCATTATTCAAGCTACTCTCATAATTACTTATATACATTATCTTGTAAGCTTCATTAATATACTAATTATTTCTTCATTTTTAGTGCATATATCAATTGTCTAGAGAAAGGGAAGATGTAATCAACATTGTATGTAAATCTTGTAACAGGCCTTCTGTAGAAATCCTTTTTTCTATAAAAAAAGTTTTCAGGGGTTGACATAATTTGTAAAATCTCTCATTAGTGTTATTTAAAGCTGAAGATATAATGGTTGGTGGTCTCATAGAGTTGACACCATGGTAACATGCTGATGGATGTAAATTTTTGGTTTGATGGTGTTCTAGTGAGTATCTGTGTCTGTTGGCTCATATATTGTTATATAAATCAATTTCTATGATCCTGAGGTTACATTGATAGAAATTGATGTTTGATTCGTGACTATTTATGCTTTTCAGTTTTGAGGATGTATTAAAAATTAAGTTATGTTACAACCTTGATAGCATATACTATTCTGGGCAATTTTCAAGACCTTTCCATAAGTTATTCGAGTTATATGAGCAATTATTAGGTACTGTGTATTCAGTACAATAAGTAGTTACTTTATCTACTAGCAAAAACAAGAAGTTTCTTTATGCTGTTTAAGAACCTTTTCTTTCTAGATGGTGATAGAAAGACATTTGAGAGCAATTGCTGTTTTGAGATATTTGCATGGCAAACCTGTCCATTATGTTATTGAGAATCCTAGACTTTGCCAAGGGTTTGAATTACTGCAGACTCTATTTCCATCCTGCTGCAATTTGGCTGTTTGGTTTATTTGTGTTCATTCGCATAAACATTAACCTCAGGCTCCCTACTATATTAGTTTTTGTTACATTGCAGAAAATTTGCTACAAATATGTCGAGGTTTGCTTTGTTGGAGATCATACACCTTTATTTTTTTTCTTCTTCTGATTATATTTTGCACTTTGCAGATTCTTTCTTTTGAAAAATGATTTGCTGGCTCTTGCATTCCATGTCATTTATCACGCACCATAGCATTTTTATGCTGATACTAATTGATATTTGAATGCATTTATCAGCTTTTACTCCAAGGAATCCCTCAAAATGCAGTCCCAGAAGATGTAGCACGCTTCCTGTCTGGTTGTGAATATGATTCATCTTCCATGCAGCTGTTTCTAAAGTTGGTGACAACCAGTTTGCTCTGAATTTAAACTGTTATGATATTGTTTGTAAATTTAAAGGTTATTGCTTGAAATATAATTTGCAGGCAAGGATTTCCGGATCCCATAAAAAATGCACTGGTACGTTTTCATACAAGGACTGAGGCGATGAATGCGTTGATTACAAAAAATCGAGGCTTCTTTCTCAATAGTCAAATCTCATTGCGAGTTCTCCAGTAAAGCTTCTTTGGCCCCTTGTTGGCTACTTTGTTTGGGATTGTCTCACTTGAAGATCAAGTTTTGGTATAGGACTTTTAGTATGAGTTGGAAATTGATCTCTGCCTCAATATGACCATAAGACTTGGATTTCTCAAATTTGCTGAGAACATGTTTAAAATACTGCTTTCCTTGGAGCATTAACTCTTTTGATGTTTTGATTGTTAGAAAAGCTTAAGTCCAACTATTGTAGCTGACTAGATATGAATTGTTTTAGGTGCTTTCCTCCTCCTCCTGTTCCTTTTTCTTTATTCCTTTCTCTCTACTTTCTTCTTCATATCTCACCATTTGTTCAACTGCTGTATCTAATAAGTATGTCGAATCTGATCTTATATTGACTTTTGCCACATCACTGCAGAATCAAAGTGCTTGAGTCTCCTAAGGGACAATTTAGGGCTGGAATATTTCTTTTAAGCTTGATTCTTATTGACTACGATGTTGAAACTTGAAAGATGAAAGAAGGCCCGAAAAGTGTTTTATGGGAGCCGAAGTACTAAAAATCCTCAATTTTGAAGATGTGAGTTCTTATATGGAAACACAATTGAAAGATGATGTAGAATGAAAAATACACTTTACTTCTGGTCTCTCTTTACATTAAAATAGCAGCAATAATATATGTTGTTCATGGACTGTTACTTTTACTGACTTCTTCCACGAAGGATGAGAGCTGTGGAGCCTCTAGTCCCTTGCCCTTGTACTGAAAACAATAGTCTATAATTGCCTAAAAAGCAAGTCGGTGGCCGACAACAGGTCCCCCTACTGTCTGATTTCAATGTCATGCACCATGCAGCTCCCAGCGTCCCACAAATATCATTTGCACACATGATAAAGTCTTGGTCAACCCTGTACCTAAAACAATTAGCTTTATTATTATTATTATTTTGGCAACCAGGGTAACCTGTACAGCTGTACTGATCAAGCACAGGTCCAAAAAGCATTTTGCATAAAGAACACTGTTAATTGCAGTAGCAACTCAGATAATTCTCACTCAGATAGTACATCGTTAATCTCCTCCTCGTGTATTTCAGGCACATATCCTAAAGTTATCATGTGATCTACCAGACAATCCAATACAAAAAGAATTTCATTAACTCTTGCGTTGGACCCATCTTCTGCTCTAAATCTATAAACCTTGTTCTTGATCTCAATCCAGCTATAGCCAGGATTTGTTTCAAGTCCTTTATCTTTCATCAATTTCCTCACTCTGGCTGCCTGATCCCAGCACCTCACACTTGCATACAAATTTGCCAATTGCACGTGCGTAGCAGCACAGCCTGGTTCGAGCAAAAGCCTACTCTCTGCAGCTTGTATACCAATCCAAACACTCCCATGAAGCCTGCAGGATGATAATAGTGAGCCCCATGTAACGGCATTGGGAGATAAAGGCATCTTTAAAATAATATCTCGAGCCTCTTCTATTAATCCAACACGGCCTAGAAGATCAACTAGGCATGAATAGTGGTCTAGTTCTGGTCTCACACCATATTCAACCATTGAATTGAAATAATTTCTCCCCCATTCAACAAAACCTGCATGCCGACATGATGATAGAACACCAAGAAAAGTGATGGAATCAGGTTTTACGCCCAGCTTCTTCATCTTTTCGAAAAGCTCAATGGTCTGCACTGCCAGTCCATGCTGGGCATACCCACTAATCATCGAATTCCATGACACAGTATCTTTACTACACATATTCTCAAATATGTATAACGCATCTTGGACGCTTCCACACTTGCAATACATTGATATAAGAGCATTGGCAATGTGTAAATAGGAATCAAAACCCATTTGAATAATTTGACAATGAGCACTTGTCCCTTCCCCAAGAGCTCCACTGCCTGTACAAGCACTCAAAAGACTTGTAAATGTGAAATCATTAGGTTTTAATGCTGAATTTCTCATTGCGGAGAACAGCTCCAAACACACATCAAGTTTCCATTCTTGTGCAAACCCAGAAATGATAGTTGTCCACGACACCACATTTCGCACAGGCATTTCAACAAATACTTTATACGCAGTGTCCAATTCTCCGCATTTACCATACAAAGTGATAAGAGAGCTGCCTACATAGACATTGGCGTCAAACCCAGTAGTTACTGCTAAGCAATGATACTGAATCCCAGCTCGAAGATCACGCGAGGAAGCACACAAACTCATTGCATTGGACAAAGAACTGGCATCATATCTGAAACACAAGGCATTAGACTCTTGCTTGTTTAGCAAAGAAGATTCAAGTATTTCATCAAGCACATTCGAAATTCCCTCCACTGAGCCGGAGGAAGTGAAATCGCTGCTGAAGTATTGCTCACTGTTTTGATCTGAATTGGTTCGTAGAAAGTCCTGAATGAGGCGAAGATGGCTTCGGCGGTGTGTAGCAGAGGTACCTGTTTTTGGGGCTATGATGTCTAGAACTCGGAGTGCCTTGTCTAAACGCTTGGCTGCTGTTTTGTATCCAAGTTTGTGAGCAGAGAAAGGCCTATGATGTGATAGAGTATGGAGAAGTTTGTTCCTGACACTGGCTCCAAGACAAACAATATTCATGCCTGACCAAAATTCACCAAATTTTTGGCATAAATGTTGGTCTCTCCATGTACTATAGCACCAACAATACACGTGATAATGATTTCTTCTATTCTAAAACTATACTATGACTTTTCGCATTAAGTTCTTTGTTTTAAATTTTTTAATAAAATTAAAATTAAACCTTAAAATCCTTCTATAATCAAACTCCATTTAAAGGAAACTTCGTGGTTAATCCCTTTAATCAAGTAGTATCATTTAAAAGTTCCCCATTTCCATTTTCTTCATCATATTAAAAGATAGACGGATGAAAATTCAGTTCAATGGGTACAAGAAATGGTCTTTAAATTTATTTCTAAAGAGCGAGTCAAGCTGAGGCTACACCAGTTGTCGTGCTTGTAGTAGAATATCAATGTACTCAACAATCACTTCTTAAATTGCATAAAAACAAAAGAAAATGTTTTCTTTTTCTTTTACTACTGTGCAGTCATATACAAGTTTTGTTGTTGACATTACATGGCATTTAACGTAACAAATGTAAGACACAACAGAACTTGACCAATGAAAAGGACCAAATTCTCAGTTTTGATTCATCTTGCAACTTGGTTTTACAAATTCTACAGCCTTCACGGAGTCAGAGATCCATATTCGCCTTCTATCTGAAGTTTCTTTATGTGCCATGATCTTCAGTCCCCTTACTTGCCGTGATTTTAACTTTTCCAATGCTGGACTGAAATGCACTTTTCCCAGATTGATTAACGGTTTTCTGGCTCTTCTTGATGACTTTCAGTGCCAATGATTTCAACGGAACTGTAATATCCAAAGGCACAAGAACAGCTTCCAACTCACGCCAGTCAAGATCTTCGAAATCACCATCTTCATACACCACTCTGTACCAACCAGTTTCCTTGTCAAACTGAGTCACAGTACCAGTATAGTATTGCTCCCCAAACAACTTTTGAACTTCCCTTCCTACCAACCATTCATCACCAAAACTAGTATTTCCAGGAATTCCTGCATTAAGACTTGTGTTTCTTTGTGATTCTGTGTCACTAGCAGTACCAGAGAGAACAAGAGTGCTGTCACTTGTAGAGATGCTTGGCACCCCATTAATAACAATGGCAGGTTCCCCTAGTAACTCAAAAACACCTGTCTGTAAAGACTCTGACACTGGCTCTTTCTTTGTGTTATCCATTACTAGTTCTCTCTCTGTGGAATAGCTTGTGTAAAGAGTTCACAATCTGAAAACATAAGGAATGTCTTAATGATCCTTCATCAAGAATAATTCAACAGATGGAAGGATTAGACTGTGAGCAATAACTACAACCAGAGAAGTTGAAAGAAAAGAATAATCGGCAAGCATATAAAACATAAACACTGAATATGTAGTCTCAAGCAAGCTCTATATAAAGAGTCATCTCTGTCAAACTTAAATTATTTGTGGATTACCAAAAACTGTTTATTCATTAGTAAGCTTTGTTCTATCACTGTAATTAAGAAAAGAAATTCTACCAAACCTTTGACAAAAGATATCCTCTGCAGGCAGATTTTGCAGTCTATGTTTCTGAGTCTGCTACATCACAAAAATTAACCATAATTTTGTTTTTCCTTGAATCAATGTTACTATATAAAAGCCTGCAAAATGACCAGCAAAAAGGATCTATATTGAAGCTTCAAGTTTCCACAGTCAACACGCTGTAGAAACTACTGTAGGTGTACGGATTGCTCATTGCCATTTTTTGCAGTCTTAGCCTATATTATTTCCTTGATATGCAAATTCAGAGGCAAGGCAAAAGTTCGAAGAGTACCACAAGGAATCAAAAGCTGAAACATGCCTAGTACATTTATGCAAATTTATGTAGTTGAAGGAGTCAAACTTAATTTGCCCACTCTTACCTAATCTAAAGTTAAGAAACTTCAAATCCATAGTCCCAAAATGCAGATATTAAGAATCCTCACTATTGTTCTCAAGTTGACAAAGCGAGCTAGTATATGCTTAGCACTCAATTAGTCCTTATTCTTAAACCTGCTTTGTAGCCTTTTAATTTGCACACTGGTACTTTCTATACATCTAAAATCTCTATGGGCTACAGAGTCTAAAACAGTAATCAAGCTACAAGTGAAGAAAGACTACCAAATACCAAAAACAGTCCAACCAAAGTGAGGGAGAGAAGAAAAAACGTGAACAAATTGACTGCCAAACCTAGACTTAAATACAGTGAGCAGGCCAGGGGGGAAACAAGAAATAAACACTTTGAAGATTGCTCAAACATCAGGAGTTGAGACTGAACATCAACTCCCTGATTGCAAGAAATTTCAATGGTGAGTTGGTTACAATTTACTTCCCTTGAAGAAATTTATAATCATAATTCTGCATTTCACTTAAATGGGATAATCTGCACTAGATTCTGAACATTTATGGATGGATCGTTTGATGCCTCTCCCTCCAAATGCAATAGATGCAGGCAATCTCAAAATGATTTCTTCTGAAGAAGAGATTAGCCCATTGAAATTTTATCTCCTATAGGTCTTATTATTTTGGTTGTCAACCACAAACTTTGCCAGACAACTTTAGCAATCAGACAAGAAAAGAAATCGACTATTGAATCTTGAATAATTGCTACAGAATACGCAACCCAGACAACAAAAATCCAAAATAGCCAGCTAGGTTATAAAGATATGCCTAGAAATCAAACTAAGCTCCATAACAGCATATACCAGCCAACTTTCTTCTCTTCATCTGAGGAACCCAAGAAAAAAAAAATTCAACACTGCTTCTTCTCATAATCCTTCTTTAGGTAAAAAAAAAATTATATTCTCGACATGCCCAATAACCTTGCAAAAGAAGATAAGTTAAAGAAAACCCTAAATTTCATACAACCACAACTAATTAATTCTTTAAACAACAACTTGCATTCTCTAAGAATTCTAAGAAAAAACAGCAAGCCAAATACATAAATTTCCTAAAAATATCAAAAATTTAGGCGAAGAATAAAAGAAAGAAGGAAAGAATACAGCTTGGAATGTGCTTTACCAGTGAGAAGTAGTTGATATTAAGCTCTCAGTTTCAGTTTTCTTAACATCTTTCGAAAATTGAAAACTCACTGCCTCTCTCTCAATAATAAACAAAGCAAATTGCAGTTGAAATGAAAGCTCTGCAGGAACCCAGGAAGTTGAAACAGACAGTTAACAGTTCCCGAAGCTTGTTTCAATTCCCTGCTTTCCATCCCACCCTAATTATACAAACGCTTCGTTTCATGAGAGCTAAATAAACGACGTCGTTGAATTTAAAACACTCTTGTATAAAAGGCGCCAAACACTATAGGCCAAGTAAGCAAATGAATGAGGAATATATCAAATGCCTTCGACGGCCAAGTCCTCCTCCGTCTCCTGGGCTCCGCCGCCGGGATTGACTGTGGCTTTTGTGGTCGCCTACTCCAGCACTTCACCAATCACCGTCTCCCACTTCAAGCGAAGCAACTACATGCTCGACTCATCCTTTTCTCTGTCACGCCCGACAACTACCTTGCTTCCAAACTTATTGCTTTCTACTCCAAAACCAACCAACTAACCGAGGCCCGCCATGTGTTCGATCAAATTCCTCACAAGAATACCTTCTCTTATAACGCCATGCTCATTACCTACTCCCTCCATAATCACCACACAGATGCATTGAACCTTTTCTCGTCGTTAGCCTCTTCGAATTCAGTGAATGCGAAGCCTAACAATTTCTCCATCACTTGTTTGTTGAAGTCGATGTCTAGTTTGTTGTTTAGCGATGTTAAATTGGGTAAGGAGGTTCATGGTTTTGTTTTGAGAGGAGGGTTCGATGCCGATATATTTGTCGAAAATGCTTTAGTTACATATTATTCCAAATGCGATGATTTGGTTTTAGCAAGGACGGTGTTTGATAAAATGAGGGACAGGGATCTGGTAACTTGGAATTCGATGATTGCAGGGTATTCTCAGGGAGGGCTTTATGAGGAATGTAAAAGGCTGTATAGGGAAATGGTGGATTTTTTGGGTGTTAGGCCTGATGGGGTTACTGTGGTCAGTGTTTTGCAAGCATGTGGACAGACAAAAGACCTTGTTTTTGGAATGGAAGTTCACAGATATGTTGTTGATAATCAGGTTGAAATGGATATTTCGGTTTGTAATGCTTTGATTGGATTATATGCGAAATGTGGGAGTTTGGATTATGCAAGGGAATTGTTTGAGGAGATGAGTGAAAAGGATGAAGTTACCTATGGTGCAATTATATCTGGATTTATGCTTCATGGGCATGTTGATCAAGGTATGGATCTTTTTAGAGGAATGAAAGGTCAATTGTTAAGTACGTGGAATGCAGTGATTTCAGGTTTGGCACAAAATAATCGGCATGAAGAGGTTTTAGATTTGGTTAGAGAAATGCAGTCACTTGGTTATAGACCTAATGCTGTGACACTTTCAAGCTTACTTCCTACATTATCGTATTTTTCAAGTCTGAAAGGAGGCAAGGAGATACATGCTTATGCCATTAAAAATGGATACGACGGGAATATCTATGTTGCTACTGCAATTATTGACATGTATGCAAAGTCAGGATATCTTCGTGGGGCAGAGAGGGTTTTTGATCGATCAAAAGGTAGGAGCTTGATTATTTGGACTGCAATAATTTCAGCATATGCTGTACATGGAGATGCCAATTTGGCTCTTGGTTTTTTTCATGAGATGTTGAATAGCGGAATTCAGCCAGATCCAGTCACATTCACTGCAGTGTTGGCAGCTTGTGCTCATTCTGGAATGGTTGATGAAGCTTGGGAGATCTTTGAGGCCATGTTTAAGGTATATGGCATTCAGCCTTTGGTGGAACATTATGCTTGCGTGGTAGGTGCTCTGAGCAGGGCAGGGAGGCTCTCTGAAGCTAAAGACTTTGTTTCTAAAATGCCAATTGAGCCAAGTGCAAAAGTGTGGGGTGCATTGCTTCATGGAGCTTCTGTTGCCGGTGATGTTGAACTCGGCAAGTTCATTTGTGATCATTTGTTTGAAGTTGAACCAGAAAATACTGGGACTTATGTCATCATGGCCAATATGTACTCCCAGGCTGGGAAATGGAAAGAAGCTGATGAGATAAGAGAAAGGATAAGCAAAGCTGGCTTAAAGAAGTTACCAGGCAGTAGCTGGATAGAAACTAGTAAGGGTCTTCGAAGTTTTATTGCAATGGACAGATCTAGTGAAAATGCTGAAGAGATATGTTTGATGTTAGAAGGGTTGCTTGGGATGACAACAGATGAAGGGAATATTTTGCAGGAAAATCTTAATGAGGAGAGTGTTTATGGTTGAACACTACAGTTGCAATCACAAGTATAAAACAGAATTGGTGTAAATTAGGAATAGGCTCAGCCAGTTCCTCTGTGATTCGCATCTATTGCTTCAACATTCTCAGTGACGCCTAGCAAGTTGCATTTTCATTTTGACAAACCAGAAATCTATATGGTTTGATACCGGTGGCTATAGAAGGAATAATTTTTTATGGAATTGAGTTTCTCAATCTGGCCTCAGTGCTTAAAATGCTTGAACTAGCACAAATTCCTTTTATCAGGAGTATTAATGGGGAAACACTCTTTTAAGGTTTCATCTATTTGTTGACTCCTACCTTCTCAAGGCATTCATGGATCAGAAACACTGAGCTACCAAAATGTTTGTCTTATTATCTCATTGTCAACATATTCCTTGCACTAGTGGCTACCAAATAGTTATGGATTCCTGTTCTGTGTGGCTTTATAGCACTCTCATACAGGTTAGAGACTTGAAACAATGTTCATCTATACAGGTCTCTGTTTCTCAAATCATATACAGTTGTCGGAGAAATTGAACAGAGATGGATGGTTTTTATAAGGAAAAACAGAGAGAGATGTGGGGAAGATGAATTCAGATTGATACTTTGATTGAAGACACATTTTTCTCTTTTGAATTCTTTAGTCAATAAACTTTATGTGGTCAGTTGGAAATGCTTTTGGAATAGTGAACTTAGCTCTACTTTTAAGTTTTAACAGTGTTAAAGTGTTAACTTTTAATCATCACTTGCAGCTGCAGGCATCATAACTCTCAATTTTTTTTTTTCCTTTTAATCATCTTTAGTTCCTCGGTGGAGGCATTTTGTTAGATCTCTCTTTCCTTTTTATTCTACCAGTGGGAAACCTTTACTTGAAGTTGCAGTTAAGGTGTTCATTTTTTATTATTTTTTGGGGTAAAAGACTCTAGTACCACTTAGTAAAATGAATGGTTACACCCAAGTTAGTTTATTCTAATTTTCTTTTTTACAATGTTAGATAATCGGTTCATCATCTGGTTTCCATAAACTTATCATTTTGTCTCCCTTTAAACGACACATGCTCTAGTATATATGCCAACTTCGCTTTATCCTTCACTGGTAAATTTCAAGGCAATAAACTATACAGATGAATTAATATTTATACCCAATTCACTGCTAATTGCTTAATTCTGAAATGATTAATGTTAGGATAGGAGATAACAAGATTGGGATTACCCCTAAAATTGTCCCAAAAGTCCCCAGTCAGGGCATAGGAAAATGTCAATTGGTGTCATTTACTATGTAGACTCCAACTCCAAAAAACATAAAATAAACCGAGACGAAGGCAATAGTGAAGGGGCAAAAGATTAGTGTGGGTGGTTTGCTAGGTTCCACGAAGATTTTTTTTTTTTTTTTTTTTTTTGAACATCAATAATGGAGTTGTAGGAGACAAGAGAAATAGGTGAAATTATTATTTATTAATTTATCTCATGTGGTTGTTTGGTTAAGGCAAATACAGTAATAAGAGTCGAGAGAGATAATGAAAAGAAAGGAAATGGGGCAATTGTGAATGAAACTGGACATATACATGTGAACAAAAAACCTACATTCACTTGTCTACAGACTTAACTATTCAGAAGGTTTTTCCACGTTGCCTGCTCTATCACCTAATGCAAATTCAGTGTCCTTTTCTTCCTTCATTTCGGCTTTAGCTAGAGGGACCCATGGCCTTCCACAAACTATAAAGACTGTTTCGTCCAAGCTTTGTGCTTTAGCCTTTAGTAATTAACATTATTATTATTTTGAGTAATTATTGATTAACCATTATTATTTTAAAACTTTTACCAGTGAATTTTGATTAAGTAATATTTGTTTCATTAATGTGTGTATCATTTTTAAAGCTATTCAAGTTTAAATATATATATATATATATATTAGTTTTACTTATCTCTCCCTTGATATGATATTTTTATTGTTATAATTAAAATATATATAGATGATTATGAAACAAAGAAAACTAAAAATAAAATTAAGATAATTTTTTAAGAATGAAATC
>CATKHJ011147770.1:0-12633 GCA_949750685.1 Vernicia montana
CTTGCCTCGGATGGCGGGGAACTTTTGACTTGAGAAGTCGCAACCCAATCTCGCTTTGCAAAGTAAGGATCAATAGCAAAGCAAGAAATAAAAGAAACTGGGGAGCTCGTTCCTTTCGGACCAAGCTTAGGGGGATGGCTCACTTGATACAAAGGCTAATCAAGCAAGCCAAGGGATGTGTGAGCAAGCTCTGAGTTGTGTTAAATAAGCTGAGGGGTCTCATTTATATAGAGTGAAGGTTGGAGGCTGAAAACAGTGTTTTTTTGATGTGGGATCATAAAATGAGACACGTGACTATATACAGTCATGCGGTCACAAAATGATGACCACATATGGCTTTTTGGTCACTGCAAAGGCCTATACGGTCATGGGCCCCACTTCAGCCCATTTGGCACCCGTTTTCACTCGTTTCATGTCTATTTTACATGTTTTCAGTTATGTTGTGCTCGTTATTCAATCCCAAATGATCTAAGGATGATTTAGAGGCTTGAGGGATGGGTCCTGGGTCCCGAGGCTTGGATTCTTAGTTTTTGGGATTTTACGATCTTTTGGCGATTTTGACTTTCGGAGTTCTGTTTACCGAGACTAAGTGCCTCTAGGATTCAAATGCATACTGGAGGGTGTAAAGTTAAGGGTCCACAGCTGCCCCCTTATCATAATTTGCTTTCCTTTAAAGCGATTATGATGATAGTGAACCTGAGTAGGAGGAATGGATAAAAGGAACCAAAGTGATGTCTAGGTTAGTGTTTGGACATGTTTGGATGAAGGATGATAAGGAAATGGAAAAGGAACCATAGGGATATCTAGGTGATCATTGCTAGACATTTATGGGTGGATAAAGTGATATTACCGATCTTCTTGGGAAAATCTAAAATGAAAGTTATATTCCCGGTCTGTTTGGGAAAAAGATCCTAAGGCTATCCTAGGATGGGTCTGATTCTAAAAGGGAAACCTAATTCAGATTTAAGGTTTGGATCCTAAGGCTATCCTAGGATGGGTCTGATTATAGAAGGGAAACCTAATTCAGATTTAAGGTTTGGATCCTAAGGCTATCCTAGAATGTGTCTGATTTTAAAGTTGAAATTGATTGGTTTGGGTGAAGGACCCTATGACTGCTTGATTCAAGAATTCAAATTGATGATCCATCTTGATTAATGGAATTCGGATTGATGATCCGTCTTGATTTAAGAGCTCTAATTAGCGACCTATTTAGTGTAAAATGCATCTAACTATGCAAAGATTTTATGAATTGGATACCTTGAACCTGTGAAGGGTCATCTTGGTATGAGAGTGATGATCTTTTGGGAGAGAGGGTGCCCTCATTTTGGAAGGATGATGAAAAGTGGCTCGATTATTTGGCTTTAGGAGGAAGTCAATGCTAGGTCAGGTTTTAGCCTTGGAGGAGGTCATTCTTGGAAGGCTCAGTTAGGTGTGGCCTGGAAGGTTATCTTGGAAGGCTAGGTCAGGTGTAGCCTAAAAGGTTAATTTGGAAGGCTTTGTCAGGTGTGACCTAGAAGGTTTATCTTGGAAGGCTTGGTCAGGTGTGGACTAGAAGGTTAATTTGGAAGGCTTGGTCAGGTGTGGCCTCAGCGAAGATTTGATGGGAAGGCTTGATTAGATTTGGCCCTTGGAAAAGGTCATTGATTAGGAAGGCTAGGTCATGTTTAGCTTCGTAGAAGATTATACTTGGAAAGCTAGGAAGGCTCGGTTATATTTAGCCTGAAAGGTCATCTTGGAAGGCTAGATCAGGTTTAGCTTAGGAGAAGGTTATTGCTTGGAAGGCTCAGTCAGGTGTGGCCTAGAAGGTCATTTTAGGAAGGCTAGATCAGGTTTTGGCCTTAGAGGAGATCATGCTTGGAAGGCTCAATCAGGTATGGCCTGGAAGGTTATTTTAAGAAGGCTAGGTCAGGTTTTAGCCTTGGAGATTAGGTAGGAAAGGCTCGGTCAGGTATGGCCTTGGAGAAGATTAGGTGGGAAAGTCTTTGTATGACCCATCTGTTAAGAGACTACCTCTGGACATGGCTTTTGGAGGTGATTTGACTAGCTGGTTTGCACTTTGATTTTGCTTGTCCAAATGACTCGGACTTTAGGGATGATATGATTTTTCCAATGAGGCTTGGATTTGGAGGGATGGTATGATTTTGCCAAGAAGGCTTGGAATGGGCTTTGACTGGTTCAGGTCCTTTTTAATCAGCTTAAGGATGATAGGCCTTGGGAGTCATGACTTGACTTTTGGCTTTGCTAAGGATACTGGGCTTTAAGGATCATGAGTCTTGAGAGACTTGGGATTTTTGGTGGGCTTGGCCCTTGGAAGATGAGATTTTTCCAAGGAGACTTAGGTTTGAAAGGATGGTAGGTTGGACCTTTTGAAAAGGTGTTAGGGAGGTTGTTTGATTTTGCTATCGTAGCATCATTTATAGAGAAGACAAGTACAACTTATCTTATTGTCTGAGACTGAAGAGACTTTTAGATTAATAGGACTCTTGGGGGAGACATTGGATTGTTTTTTGGACAACGACTCAGAAGACGTGCCTCTTGACTGATGATAGGAGCTATTTAGCTTTTTGAACTGAAAGACTTTGACAGATGACTTGAAGAATATACCCTCAATGAATGATAAGGGCTACTTAACTACTTGAACTAAGAGACGTGACAGATGACAAGAAGGATATGCCCCTACTGAATGATAAGGGCTACTTAACTACTTGAACTAAGAGACGTGACAGATGACAGGAAGGATATGCCCCTACTGAATGATAAAGGCTACTTAGCTACTTAGCTACTTGAGCTAAGAGACGTGACAGATGACAGGAAGGATATGCCTCTACTGAATGATAAGGACTACTTAGCTACTTGAGCTAAGAGACGTGACAGATGATAAGAAGGATATGCCTCTACTGAATGATAAGGGCTACTTAGCTACTTGAGCTAAGAGACATGACAAATGACAAGAAAGATATGCCCTTAATGAATGATAAAGGCAACGTGACTTATTGACAAAGGATATGCCCTTAATGAAAGATAAGGGCAACGTGACTGATTGATAGGAAGGATATATCCCTAATGAATGATAAGGGCTACTTAGCTACTTGAGCTAAGAGACGTGACAGATAAAAGGTGATATGGAAGACATGATTATGGAAGATTAATAGAAGATGATTCAGAAAGTGAGCCCCTAATAAGGGATCAGCCGGAGGATGATGACTTAAGAAGATACACCCTTAATGCGAGATAAGGACATAAAAGATAGAATGATTTGACTAAGATGACTTTTTTTTTTTTTTAGCTTTAACTTCTGCCAGAGCCGCCCTTCCGGGTTACAACTCGACGAGCTTGCTCTAATAAATGAATTTTGATATTTTAAAAAATTATTCCACGATGATTTGGACTGCTGCTTTCCTTCATCTTAGGGCTCTGACCTTTGTCTAGACCATTTCATTGAATCTTGGTCTAGAGAGAAACCTTGTGGGGATATCATGTCCTTTTGAGATTGTTGCCCCTTGTTGAGGTGTATATATTTGATTACCTAAAAGTGCAATGGGTAACTTAATTGGATTGCCTTTGGCTTCACCATCTCCAATTGAAAAGATCACCATTTGGTGTTCACTATTATCTTGACTATCCTTTGATTAAAAGCTGGTGAAGCGGCTATTGATGTGGGCACAAGAATACCTCAAGTTTTGATTCTTCCAATTCATGGTGGATTTCATGGTGAAATGCAAATGCTTGCCAAAATTCATTGATTCTTTATCTTTAGTTATTATTTTTTTTTTTGAGACACAACTACTTTAGATTAAACAATAAAGATGGGAAAATAAAAGTGCACAAATAACATAAATGTTTTATTACATAGGAGGAGATAGTACAAAGTAGAAGAAGAATACAAGAATGACAGACTTAAACTCGAACTCAAACTTGGACTTTGAACATGGACTCAGACTCAAATTTGGATTTTGAACACGAACTTTGAACATGGATTCAGACTTGAATTTGGATTTGGACTCGGACTTGGATTTGGATTCAATCTCAGACAAGTCAGATCAGTTGAGTTTGAACTCCTCCATAACATGCTAATTAGATAATGGTGAGGTGGGGTCTATTTTCCACTTTGGTGAAGATGCATGAATTACAGTGATGGATTCAGCTTGAAAGGGAAGGTGGCATGTCGATCTTAGCCTTAAAGGTCATGGGGTTCATATTCTTCATCACTATTTAGATCAATGATGGAGAATTCATATTGAAATGATTCGCTTCGGATGCAATCTTCAACCCTTGATGCAGTTGCAACCAAAGCTTTGAAGGTGGGCAAGTATTGGGTTAACAAGTGGGTTTGGTAGGCTGGAAGTAAGTTCTTGACAAGGATGTCCACCTGTTCTTGCTCGGTTGGTTTGTTTACAATTTGAGCTACTTTAACCCTCCACCTTGTCAGGAATATGAAGAAGAACTCATTTGGAAGTTGTCTGGTGATTTCCAAATCATGTCGGGTGACATCTATTTCAGTATTGTAATGATATTGTTTGACAAAAGCATTACAGATATCATCGCATGTTCTCTTTTGGCTCTTGTCCAATGAAAGAAACCATCTTTTGGCAGTACTGGTTAGGGATTGTTGGAACAACTGAGCAATGAGCTCATTGCTAAGTCCCAAAGGTTGCATTGCCCCCACATATATTTTCAGATGAGTCTTGGGGCAAAAGGTTCCATCAAATCTCTCCAGTTCAGGCATTTTGAATTTTGGAGGAAGCTTGGTATCAGGGAACCAAGGTCAAGCTATCCATATCAATCAAGTCACTGCAATGCTTTAAGGTTTTGATGGTTCTCTCCATAGCTTCAAGTTTCTCCATGAATTTTCTCAGGTCAGGGTGAGAAAAATCTTCCTTCCTTTGAAAAGGATTCGCAGGAGAGGAAATAGATTGGGTAATGATATCTGGAACCTCACTGGGTTGAGGGGTACTAGCAACAACCTTTTCCTTATCTGTAAGGTCAATGGTTGTTTTGGATGATGAAGTAGTGTTATCATGGGTTTGGGCCAGAACAGGATTGGCTCGATTCAGATTTAAGGTGGTATGGCCCAAAACTGGGTTTAGTCAGGTTAAGAATGGTTTGGATAATCATAGTCTAAACTTCCTCAATGAAAGATTTTTGTTATTCCTCAATTTGGACTTGTTGTGCATTAAGAACGGAGGTAAGAATAGCTTGGAGCCTTTCCTCTTGCTTTTTAAGGATAGTGTCCATAGTATCCATATCAATCATCTTGGCCATTGGTACCTTGAAGAAAAACCAAAAGAAAACTCAGTGAGTGGTTGGCGGTGATATGAAAAGATGATGGGAGTAGGGTAAGGTGGAGTCTGTCTTTCACATAGTGATGGGTGGGGTAAGGTGGGATCTGTCTTCCACATAGTGATGGGTAGGGTAAGGTGGGAGTCCTTTCTGGTAAGAGGTTCCCTTTCTGGTAGGAAGAGGTTTTCCTTTCTAGTAAGATGGTTAGATAGATTGATGGTCCTTTCTGGTAGGATGGTTGGATAGATTGATGGTCCTTTCTGGTAGGAGGGTTGGATAGATTGATGGTCCTTTCTGGTAGGAAGAGGCAAAAATGATGGTCAGGGTAGCCATGTCAATTGGATTGGCCATGAGGGTAGGAATATACAGACTCTGAGGAAAAAGGATTCCATATAGTATTGTGGGTCAACCATTTTTGGGCTTAAAGTAAGATGGGCTAAAGGTGGTGAACTTTTAAGGATCCTAAGGTAGGATGGGTCAATGTTTTGGGCTTGGGGTAGCATATTAGGCCAAGGGTATTGGGCTTTGTAAGTGTGGGGTACATTGAGCCAAAGGTTGTTGGGCTTAGGAATAATGGGTTCGTTTTGAAGGTAATAAGTCAAGGTGTTGTTAAGGGTAGTATGTTCAGCTGAAGGTATTGGGTAAGGTACCTTAGGCTTAAGGGGTGATGGTGTTTAAGATTTATGGGGCGAAGGTGATTAGATCGAGGTAAGAGTGTTTAACCCTTCATCAGTTCAAGGTTTAACCTAGGTCTGAGATGAGTGCATGTTGTTTTGTACTTTATGGGTGCATGATATGTATGGGAAAAAATATTTCATGAGTATGAAATTGTAAAAGGCTTTGCTTATGGTACATACAACCTAAGGTCAGGTTTTAGGTTCATTACATGAAAGGGTAAAGGTGGCTTGTATAAGGTACCCGTCACACTGGAGTAGCGATATACCTAACCACATGTGAGTCAAAGAGCCTCACGTGGGTCCAACAATACGTGTATACTCGTATACGTCGCGGGGTGGATGATTTTGCTATCAGCAAGCAGACCTAAGGAAGGTTTCCCACCCGATGCTACTTTCTATCCATTGTTTTCCTAAGAAATCTAGGTTAAAAGACAAGGAGCCTATGCAAGTGACGCATGAAAGCCATTTATGCATTAAAATTGCCAAACTTTGAAACCTATTAGTATTCCTCTTATTTTCCTTATTAAAAAGAAGGTGGTCCCCAGTGGAGTCGCCAACTATGAGGCCTTATCTGAGCACCGGTCCGATCCGCTAGAGGGGATCAAAATGCTCATTCGGGTTTGTACTCATGATGAAACCCTCGGGTTCAAATTGATTGATTTTGACAATTGATTTGGGAGTCACCACCTTAATTTTATTTTATTTGGAAAAATTTAAGGAAAAAACCCAATAAATAATTCCAAGTATTTATCCAATGGAAAAGTGCACTAGCTCTCGATTACCAAAGAGGATTCGGGGACTAGGTTTTCGGTTCATTTAATTAATTTGGCAAGTTTAATGCTAAATGGCTTAAAATGATTTCAGGAACAATTATAAAAGAATGAACAATTAAATATGCATGAATTAAAGTAAAGCAGTAAAATAATTAAATAAGTAAAGCGATAGAAATGTTAAATTTACAAATAAACCAAATTAGGGGATACTCCCTCTAGCCCTTATGGGTTTTAGGAGAGTCACACATTCCCCAAATTAAATCAATAATGAAAGTAATAAAATAATAAAATAAATGAAAACATCAAACCTAAACTATGTGAAGAAGATGAAAGAGAAGGAAAGGTTTATTTTAATTGGATTTTATGCTTTAGACAAGCATGCCTATGTATCCCTTCGAATGGGAATCAAAATCCACGTAGTTTACCCTTCTTGCGAAGGGGGTTTGTTTAGTTTAAGCCTTTTATCATGTTTCAAATTGATTGATTAAAAGGTGGGTTGATTAATTAATTAACCTAATTGATTTACTAATTTGGATTAATTATTTCAGATTTTAATTAACTAACAATCTAGATAAACCAATTTAATTAACGAACTAAGAAAAATAAAATAAATAAATAAAATGAAATGAAAAGAGAAAGGAAAAGAAGCTTACCTTATGCTTGAGTGGCTTTGGGACGGCGGAGACTTGTCTTGGTTGGGGGCGGACTTGACTCAGACGGCTTGCCTCAGCAGGTTGACTCGGGAAGTCGCAACCCAATCTCGCTTTGCAGAGTAAG
The DNA here is from genome assembly GCA_949750685.1 of Vernicia montana. NCBI lineage: Eukaryota > Viridiplantae > Streptophyta > Magnoliopsida > Malpighiales > Euphorbiaceae > Vernicia > Vernicia montana. The sequence goes on from CATKHJ011147770.1 coordinate 7,508, forward strand.
GAGCAATAGCAAAGCAAGAAATAAAAGAAACTGGGGAGCTCATTCCTTTCCGACCAAGCTTAAGGGGATGGCTCGCTTGATGTAAAGACTAATCAAGCAAGCCGAGGGATTAGTGAGCAAGCTCTGAGTTGTGTTAAATGAGTTGGGGGGTCTCATTTATATAGGGGGAAGGTTGGAGGCTGAAAATAGTATTTTTTCGATGTGGGATCGCAAAATGAGACACATGACCGCATGCGGTCACCGCATGTCCATATGCGGTCACAAAATGATGACTGCATAGCCCTATGCAGTCACCAGAAAGGCTTATGCGGTCATGGGCCCCGCATCAGCCCATTCGGCGCCCGTTTTCGCTCGTTTTATGTCTATTTTACATGATTCTAGTTGCGTTGTGCTCGTTATTCAATCCTATATGATCTAAGGATGATTTAGAGGCTTGAGGGATAGGTCTTGGGTCTCGAGGCTCAGATTCTCAGTTTTTGAGATTTTGCGATCTCTTGGCAATTTCGGCTTCCGAAGGTCTGTTTACAGAGTCTAGGTGCCTCTAGGGTTCAAATGCATACTGGAGAGTGTAAAATTAAGGGTTCACACCCAAAAATGAAGTAAGAAAATGGATATTAAGAGTTTTTTTTAATGGACAATTTATATTTTTTTTAATGGATTTGTGGTGGAGATTAATTCGTATAATAATAATCAGTGGATTAAGATTTTTTTTTCTTTCAGTTTGTAAAAGATGATTAGAAAGAGTTAATATTCTAATTTAGAGTATTGGTGCTTCTCTCCATCACCCAACTAGTTACACTATTGTTATGAGGTCCAATCTCCACTTTGATAATTCCTTATTTTTTTTTATCTAAAATTGGCAAATTTTAATATTTTCTCATAATTTTTATTATATTCTTTCATATTCTTTTTTTTTAAATAATTATTATTAATTAATTAATAACTATTTATTCATCCACAAATATTTTTCATACTCATATACATATAAACATTTAATGAATTCACATAATATCAAGGAAATTTTCATAATTAATTCTACTTGGATCCATGCTATACTTATATAATTAAGCAACTAAATTCCATCATCCAAGACTTATAATTCATGCTTTGACTAAAAAAGAAAGAAGAAACAAACAAATAAATAAATAAATACCTAGGATATTACATTCTTCCATTTTAAGAAAATTCGTCCTTGAATTTTCAAAACGTAAGGATTTATCATGGTTATTGGAACAATCATAGATATCATCACTGTAAGACTTTGTCGCTTCCCACGTATACTTTTCAATATCATGATTTACATTTTATCTTTATAGACTTATATACCTTTGTTCCAAAATCCATATTCATTTACATATAACTGCACTTTCAATTACCAACTTTTGATTTAATATGCCAAATACTCTTTTCATTCTCTTTGTTAATAAAGAGACAAATCTTAGGTTCAAATAATTCTTTATATCTATCTCTTCTTCAAGAATTAGCATTCTAACTAATCTTTTACATTTCCCTTTTTAGATGAATACACATATAAACTCTAATTAACAAATTATATTTTTTTTTTCTAATCTCCACTATATACTATTCTTTAGTAGTATTCCTTATGTCTTTAACTTTATCACAAATACTCCAAAAAAAAAATTCCATTAAAGATTTATGTATCAATTATTCTCGCAAATATCATGCGAATTAACATATCACTACATATCATCAATATGAAAAACTATTATACAACTTCCACTTTATTTGATATACATTTCCCTCTCTAAAAGTATACACTTTATGTCGGTAATCCTTCATTTAACTTCACATTTATCTGATTATTTCTTTTAATTTCTTCATCTCATTAACTATTGCTAAAATTACATGTATTCATTTTATTTGAATTGTAGTTGTCTTTCCCATTCTTCTCATCATCAAAATTTGTTTATTTGTTTTACATTCATCTTATTGAACACTATCTTAACATCAACTCACTCTCAATATCAAATACTTTACTTAAACTAAATTCACTTTTTCAATTAAACTTTATTACTACTAAATTTCTATCTTATACTTATTTTCGTGTCTTATTTTTCATCACTCTTATCCATTTTAACTCTACTCAGTCATCACTTCCCGTATAAGGCCTTATTCTATCATCTTTCATCTCACAAGTTAAATACAATGATTTTGAAATTTCCAATTCTATCATTTAACATGAACAAGTACAATATAAGTCTATAGCTCTTCTAACATATAGTAACAACTAATATCTCTCTCCAAAACTTTTAATCCCAGCTATTTCCTTATTAAAATATGGAGAAACAAATCAAATAAATTCATATTTGCATATTTTCAATAATTAAAATACCTACCACACTCTCACTGCTATGCGATGCTTTAACCTCAATACGTACTCTTCTTGGTGGCATCTATATCATATGTACGTATAAAATCCAATTCACCATATCACAAGTTATAACATATATCAATTTTATGCACAACACATGATACACAAACAACCAAGTATTAAATAGGTCATTTAGATAATAAAGATACTTTTATATATATTAATCAACTTTTGCATATGGGTTTTCACTTTCATTTATACAAAATCATTTCTTTGTCAGATCATCACTATAGCCCATATTAGACCCTTTCACATTTCTCTTATCACATAATGCTCTTTTATACACTAACTTATTATAATTACTAACAACTATGTGTCTTTACTTATAACTACATATACTACTATTCATATACTCACAACTATTCTATTTCTTTCTTATAATACTATATCACATATCATCTTATATAACACTAATTGTCACTAACACTCTAAACTCTAAATTTCATTGCATACTATTCTTAAATAATAATCCATTGAATTTGATTCCACGTCTCCAAAAATAATATGCTTATACATATACATAATTATTAACTCTCAAGAGAAAAGTTATGTTTGATAATCCTTTTAAAAATATAAACCTTAAATATAATCACTTCATATAAATCTCTTTTGTTATCCATTAAATCTCCATATTAGCAATTAATACATAAATCTCTACCACTTCAATATATATATATATACACTTGCTAATATTGAAATCAAACATTAACAATTGAATCACAAGTCCTATCTCATCAATTATCATACTTATCGTATAAACAATTAATTTTTAATTCTAAATAACTTCAAGTAAGTAATTCCATAACTATAGTCTTTATATAATCATGTATCATTTCATTTTCATATTAAACATCACATAACAATTTATGCACTTAATATCTCATGAGCATATATTCATCACATATACATATGGTCATAATTCATATCTCCTCCTTATCAACTACCATTGTAAAAATCTAAGATTTAGTCTCATATAAATCTTCAATGAGATCTCCTATATCTTCAAGTTCACTATAACCATTTTATAGTTCTCAATTCAAAATATTCCATCCTTACTACCAACTAATTAACATCTCATATCTTTTACGTAACATTATACTCTTAAGCTTTTTTATCCTATTATTCTCCTTGAACACTACATTATTGCATTATCAATAACTAATATCCTTATCTTTCTTAATTATTTTTAAGCATTAACTCCTTGACAGATTGATAAAGCTTTCCAATCAGACCTTTTATTGACTTGTATAAATCCATGTACATATAATACAAAAGATACTTATTTAGATAAAGCTCATATGCAAATAAATAAAACATAGAAATTGAAAGGAAATAAACACTTTTAAAACTTATCTTTAGCTTATTACAATTCTTTTTTTTTTTTTTTTTTATCTTAGGTTCTCATCGAGCTCAATACGACTATTGGTCAATTTATATTCAATCTCAAGCGTTATTGTCAAAATGATTTATCTTGATACATTAAATCCTTTTCCTAATTGTAGTATATATACATATACATATGCAATATTCATCAGTTCCCGTAGTGTACTCATCATGCACTCTTACTATTCCTTCATGACTTGCTAATATGCATAACTAGGACAACGACTAAAGCATTTTACGGTCTCTTATATTCTTTGATTTAATGTATAAATTTAATAACTACAAAAACACTATTAAAGTAATAATTAATAACTAAAATCTTCTTTGGACCCTTCTACAATTTAACTCTTTAGTCATAGGACTATGATCTATAAGTTAATGCCCGATGTTTATTCAAAATAATATAATGAATCAAATATAACTAATATTTCCTTTCTTACTTAGAAGACCAAATTCAAAATTTAAATTTTATTATATTGTATTCTATTTTCATAATTATTTTCCAACTTTATTAACCATTAATAAGTTCTTAACAGTCTATAATTTATGTTTGATATGCTTAAAATTTCTACCAATAAGTCTTATTGTATCAATCTCCATAATTCTCATATTAACATGATCATATCAAATAATTATAATATAAAATCATAATGTTAGAATCATAGTATTACCATTTTAATAAGTAACATTTGTTCTTTCGTTATACCATTTAACATTCAAGTAAACAATTGATTATTTCAAAATCATTGCGTCATCTTAACTAGGTTAGCTGCTTATTCCTTATATTTCTATCTTTCAAAACCTCTTTCATAGAGTTACAGGCCAATCTTGTTTCTTTCTAATTATCAACAACGTACTACCCAAGTTGCTCTCTTTTAACATGCACTTATTATTTACCTCTTTACCATGATTAACTCTTTAACAGTTCTGAGAAACATTTACCTTTGACGCGCTCTTTATTTCTTATATGTGAGTGTGAGGCCTCGCCCGAGCACTGGTCAGATCCGCTAGAGGGGATCGAAATGCTCATTTGGGTTTGAACTCACGATGGAGCCCTCGAGCTCAGATTGATTGATTTTGAAAAGTTTTTTAGAGTCACCATCTTACTTTATTTTTATTTGGAAAAATATAAGGTAAAAACCCATTAATGACTCCAATTAATATCCCAAAGGAAAAGATCACTAGCCTCAAAACCAAAGAGGATTCGGGAACTAGGTTTTCGGTTCATTTTAATTAGTTTGGCATTTAATAAAGTTGTGACTTAAAATTGATTTCATAAATAATGCTTGTACAATTAATATGATGCATGACAATATGATAAAAGCATGTTATACATAAAATAAACAAGAAG
>CATKHJ011147941.1:0-10987 GCA_949750685.1 Vernicia montana
CAAACTAGGAGTGTGTAATGGTGATTGGGTGAGTACTTGTGCCTTAAATGGAGTTAAGAATATAAAGTGGTAATATTGGGAGTGAATTGTTCCTTGCAGGTTTGATCTTGGGAATGGTAATTGTAATGCCGGCATACCGCCGGAGCTACAGTGACATTCTAAAATTAGTTGGGTTCTACGGGTTTTTGGTGGTCTTAGGCCTACCCATGCCCTATGACCATCCATCCCAAAAGTGGGATGTGACAGGAACCCCTTGTGCATGCCCATTTGACGCATCACTCTGGTCCCCTAATAAAAGGTCACCATGTATAAACCCAGTATATACACCATCCTTTACCCATAGTTCTGTTGACCTAAATTAAGTTTTCAATTTAGTCGATCTCTATTTTGTTCTTGACAATCAAATTGAATAGTTCTAATATTTTATCTAAGTATATTTTGACAGGCAAAATACCTTAGGAAAGCTTGGAATTCCAAAACTTAGAAAAATCACTAAGTTTTATATTGGACTCTTAATTCGCGCCCGTAACAAGCTCATTACGCCTGCAAGATCCATTTCGCTACCGCAACCAAGTTGTCGCGATCGCTATACAACTATAAGCCTGATTTGCACATTTTACGCAGAAAGGTTCGCAGTCAGTGTAGCGACCGTGATTCTGAGCGCAAAAGATAAATCACAACCGCTACTTACTTGTTGTGACCGCGACATTCATAAGACTGAGAAGAGTCCCAATGGTAACATCAACAACGAACGAAATTCTGCCATGTGGCACTAACCGTTAGACACTTATGAATGTAGTGACCACGAAATCCTTGTAGCGACCGCTATATGCATATTGCAACTGCAATATAGTGATGGCGATCGCAAATCTTGTTTGACAAGGCATTTAATGCAGATTTTCTAGCTGTTGAAGAGAGATTTGGTTCAAGCTATTTGTAACATCTCTTTTGATGGATGAAAACTATAAATACCCTATCAAAAGACTTTAAGAAATATCCAACTATTCATTCAACAATCAAACTCTTGCAAATTTAATTCTCAAGCTTTCAATTTTTTATTTAACACTTTGTGTGTTTGTTGTAAGAGCATTCATTACTCAAGGGTTTAGTGTTAGCCATTAAACACTATCTAGGTTGGGGAGTGATCCTTGTAAAAGCTCTTGTTGGGTTTGAGTGTTAGCCTTAGTGAAAACACTTATGAGATTTTTAGTGTGAGCCTATTAAAAACACTTGTAAAGTTTGGTGTGAGCTTAAACACTAAGTTGGGAGTGAACTTGTTAAAACTCCATTGATAATGAAATACCTAATTGGTGATTGGGGAGTGCATGTAGGATTGGTTATAATCAAACTACTATAAATTTCTTGTGTTCTTTCTATTTCTTCTTGTCTTACTCCATCAAATTTTTAATTACCCACCAATTCAACCCCCCTTCTTGGTTCTTATTGGGCAATAAGTGGTATCAGAGCAAAGGTCTCATTTCTACAAGCTTCATTGCGTGAGAAAAGATCTAAATGGCCAACGAAGGGATTAATCACCTTAAGCCACACTTTGATGGCACCGACTATGCTTATTGGAAGCATAGAATGGAGGTTTATCTTGATAGTAACCTTGTGGATCTATAGGATAACATACTTGAAGAATGGAAACCTCCATCAAAGGTGGTTAATGGTGTAAAAGAATTGATTCCAATATGAGAATGGGTAAAGGCTCAAAGAAGAGCTAATGGAAAAAACAAAAGAGCTATGACAATTCTTCTTAGTGCTCTATATAGAGAAGAGTGTAGAAGGGTTCAACAATGTACAAGTGCTCATAGCATTTGGAATACATTGGAGAACTATCATGAAAGCTCCAAGCAAGTCAAATCCAAGAAGATCCAAATGCTTGTTTATGAGTATGAACTATCTGAGATCAAGCCTAATGAGAATGTGATCGATATGACCAATTGATTCCTTGGCATAGTCACAAACTTGAAGAAATTTGGAAAAAGTTACTCTTTGGAAGACATCAACAACAAAATCCTTAGAGCTCTTTCAAAGAAGAACTTTGAATCCAAGGTGTCATCAATTGAAGAAGCTTATAACCTTGAAAGACTTCCAATGGATGTCCTTATTGGGAAGCTTCTCACTCATGAAATGACCTTAGGGAAAGAAGAAGTCCAAGTTGAAAAGAATAAGGCTATTGCTCTTAAATGCTCCACCAAAGATCAACAAGATAATGAAAGACAAAGTGACTTAGATGAGAGTGATGAAGAAGATGATGAATTGCAATGCTTTCAATAAGAGTAAATGAGATTATTAAAAGCAAAAAGAAGTGATCCTTTAGAAAGTCTCCTTCAAACTCCACCTTCAATTCCAATTTCAACAAAGAAAAGAAAAGTGAGGTGACTTGCTATGAGTGTGGAAAGCAAGGCCACATTAAACCGGAATGTCCCAAACTCAAAAAGAAAAAGAAGTGGGACAAGGAGAAAAAGAAAAGTTTCAAGGTTATATGGGATGAGGACTCTTCCAATGATGAAGAAGAGGAAGAGGTTGCAAATCTATGCTTCATGGCCTTAGAAGACCCTTTAAAAAAGGTATGTTATACTTCTCATTCTTGTGATGAATTAAATATTTATAGTGAAAATGATATAGATGATGATGAGCTTTTAGAGACCATGGTTTTAAAATGTGAAAAATATTTTTCAAAAATGAAGTTTTACAAAGATAAACATTCAAAACTTGAGAAAGATTTTAAAGACTTGAAAAAACGTGTTTTGAGTTTAAAAACATCCAATGCTACCCTCAAGAGTTTATTGGATGAGATATCTTCTAAAACTTCATCTCTTGAATTCTTATACAAAGAAAATAATTCTTTAAAATTAGAAGTTGAAGAATTGAGAAATTCTATTTCAAAATTTCATAAAGGGAAGGAAGCTTTGGATACACTCATTATATCTCAAAGACCACCCCTTGTAAAATATGGTATAGGCTTCAATAATTCATCAACATATACATCTTCATCTCCTTTGTTTGTTAAAGCCTCTACACCTCAAACTTTTAGCATAAAGGTTGTTCATAAGGAGGTTAAAACACACACCAATCCTTCAAATCCTAAAAAGATTGAGAAAGGTTCACATAACTCAAAAGGTAAGCCTAAAAGAGTCAATCATGCATTTAAATACCAAAACAAGTATGTTCAAAAACACCCACAACCATAACATCATTCATGCTTTTGTGTACATCATGATATAAATGTAAATAGGCCTAAATTTCACTATAAAATGGCAAAGCCCAAAAAGACTTACAATTCAAAGCTAAAGTGCAATTATTGTATGAAAGAAGGCCATATCAATGCATTTTGCTATATTAGGAAGACTCAATTAAAACTTAAGGAACCTTCCAAGACTAACCTCAAAGGACCTAAATATGTTTGGGTACCTAAGAAAAGATGAATTGATATTTCTTGTAGGTATGCCTTAAATCCACCTCAAAAGAAAGTGAATGGCATGTAGATAGTGGATGTTCAAGGCATATGACCGGAAATGCTAGCCTCTTCATCTCCTTAAAGAAGAAGCTTGGAGGTAATGTCATATTTAGAAACAATGCCAAGGGTAAGGTAATTGGTATTGGATCTATTGGTAAGGAAGGTTGTTCCCTCATTGACGATGTTTATTTAGTTGATGGTTTAAAGCATAATTTGTTAAGTGTAAGTCAATTATATGACAAGGAGAATAGATTCATCTTTGACTCCAAAGAATGTCTAGTCACTATCTTGGTAGATGACAAAGTGATGTTCAAAGGAGAAAGAGATGGCAATACCTACATAATTAATTTATACAATTTAGCTAACCATAATTTCAAGTGTCTTGTATCTATTAGCAATGAATCCTGGCTCTGGCATAAAAGGCTTAGTCATATAAGCATGGAGTTAATTCATAGTCTAAATAAGGATGAGCTAGTTGATGGGCTTACAAAGATCAAATATTCAAAGGACAAGACATGTGGACCATGCCAAATGGGGAAACAACACAAGTCTTCCTTCAAATCAAAAAATGTAGTAAGTATTTCTAAACCTCTACAACTTATTCATATGGACTTATTTGGACCTAATAGAGTTGCTAGTTTGAGTGGAAAGCTTTATGCATATGTACTTATTGATGATTACTTTAGATTTACTTAGGTAAGTTTCTTAACTCATAAGAGAGATGCTTTTGATGCCTTTAAAAGTTTTGCAAAGAAAGTTTAAAATGAAAAAGGTTATTTGATTTCAAAAATTAGAAGTGATCATGGAAAAGAATTTGAAAATGAATCTTTCGAAATTTTTTGCATTGAATTTGGTATTTCTCATAATTTTTCATCTCCTAGAACACCACAACAAAATGGTGTTGTAGAGAGGAAAAATATAACATTAGTGGAGATGACTAGAATAATGCTCAATGAGTATAGTCTTCCAACATACTTTTTGGCGAAAGCCGTTAACACTTCTTGTTACATTGCAAATCGTGTTTTTAAAAGACCAATTTTAAATAAAACATCTTATGAGTTATGGAATGGAAGAAAACCCAAAATTTTATATCTTAGAGTATTTGGTTGCAAGTGCTATATATTGAATACTAAGGATAATCATGGAAAATTTGCATCCAAAACGGATGATGGTGTCTTTCTTAGCTATTCCACCACTTACAAAGCTTATAGAGTCTTTAATAAGAAATCTTTAGTAGTTGAAGAGTCTATAAATGTTATTTTTGATGAATCTAGTAAGCTTGATCTTGGGAAATGTAGTGTCCTTGATGATTTTGTAGGTGAATTTGAAAAGCTTGAAATTGAGGACAATTCAAGGGAAGAGATGGAGAATGAAGAGACTCAACAAGATGTTAAAGCTCAACCTCAACAACAAGAAGATCACACTTAAGGACTCCCAAAAGAATGGAGCTATCCCAAGGATCACCCCAAAGATCTCATTATTGGAGAAACCTCAAAGGATGTAAGTACTAGATCTAATTTTAAAGCTTTAGATAATAATCTTGCTTTTGTTTCTCAAATTAAGCTAAGGACTATTGATGAGACTCTTAAAGATGAGTGTTGGGTGATTGCTATGTAAGAAGAACTCAACCCATTTGAGAGAAACAAAGTATGGGAACTTGTCCCTAAACCTAAAAATCATCCAATTATTGGATGTAAATAGGTGTATAGGAATAAGTTAGATGAGCATGGTTTCATCACTAAAAATTAAGCTAGATTGGTTGCCAAAGGGTACAACTAAGAGGAAGGCATAAACTATGATGAAACTTATGCTCCAGTAGCAAGATTAGAAGCCATTAGAATATTACTAGCATATTTATGTCACTTGAATTTCACATGGATATGAAAAGTACATTTTTAAATGGTTTTATTGAAGAGGAAGTTTATGTTGATCAACCTCCCGATTTTGAGGATCATGAACTTCTAAATCATGTTTTTAAATTGACTAAGGCCTTGTACGGATAAAAAACAAGCCCCTAGAGCTTGGTATGAAAGGCTTAGTTCATTTTTATTGAAATATGATTTTGTAAAAGTAAAGGTTGATACTACTCTTTTTGTAAAAAGGCACAAGCATGACACACTCATTGTTCAAATTTATGTTGATGATATTGTATTTGGTGCTACAAATAAAACTCTTTGTGAAGAATTTGCTAAGTGTATGAATAGAAAATTTGAGATGAGCATGATGGGAGAGCTCAAATTCTTCCTTGGGCTTCAAATCAAGCAATGCAAAGATGAAATTTTCATCAACCAATCCAAGTACACCAAAAAGTTATTGAAGAAATTTGGAATGGATGGTTGCAAAAGTAGCAAGAGACCAATGAGCACATCAACTAAGCTTGATAAGGATGAAATGGATAAGAATGTAGATGAAAAGAAGTATAGAGGTATGATTGGCTCACTTCTTTATCTCACTGCTTCTAGACCTCGATATAATGTATAGTGTATGCTTATGTGCTAGATTTTAATCTTGTCCTAAAGAGTCTCATTTAAATGTGGTCAAAAGAATTTTAAAATATTTACATGGAACGTTGCATTTAGGATTATGGTATCCTAGAGATTCTTCATTTAGCATTATTGGTTATTTCGATGCAGATTATGCTGGTAGTCTCTTAGATAGAAAGAGTACATCTGGAACTTGCCATTTCCTTGGTGAGTGTTTAGTTTCTTGGTTTAGCAAGAAACAAGTTTCGGTTTCCTTGTCCACCGCCGAAGCGGAATACGTAGCGGCGGGTTGTTGTTGCACTCAAGTTATTTGGATGAAACAACAACTTAAGGACTATGGACAAACACTTGATCACATTCGCATTAAATGTGATAATACAAGTGCTATAAACCTCTCAAAGAATCCCATCCAACATTCTAGGAGCAAGCATATGGATATTAGACATTATTTTTTAAGAGATCATGTGCAAAATGGGGATGTTGTATTAGAATTCATTGATACAACTAACCAATTGGCTGATATTTTCACAAAACCCTTAAATGAAGAAAGATTGAACTTCATTAAAAGAGAGCTAGGGATGCTTGATGGAAGCTCCTTATCTTAAAATTTTGCTTCTTGGTTTAACATAACATTTTTCATGCATAATTTTAATTGTTTAAAGGTCTAATTACAATTTCCTTTCTTAAATGATCATATAAGTGCTTAATTTGATTAATTACATGTGAATATTTTTTTTGCCTAAGAGTCATCCATGTAATATATATGCATATTGAATGTTACATTTGTGCATTCTTATTATTTTTGGTTATTCAAAATAATGATGATCAAATTGCATACATGATTCCCACAAAATTTTATTTATTTTTTGAAAAACTTGTAAATCGTGGTCGCTTTTGGAAAATAGCGAACGCAAAATTTGTATTTCTTCTGCTCGTTGGAATTTTTTTAAATATAGCGGTCACAACTCTTTTATCGTGAACGTGAATCTCTATCTTTCAGTTACCGTTACTTAGGAAATACGAAAATCGTGATCGTGAAGAGCCTTTCACGGACGCGATTTTTCATTCTGCCTGAAAAAAATATAGCCATTTTATAACGGTCAGATTTGCATTAAATGTAAAAATTAGCCTTTTTTTGGCAGACTTTAGGCTTCCATTGCCTATAAAACCCCCTATTTTCAATCCACACACTATTTACCATTATTCTAAAGATTTCCATTTCACTTTTCCTTGTATTTTGCTCTCTCTCTCTCTCTTTCTCTCTCTCTCATTTCAAGCTCTCTTTTCATCTTAATTTCTCTTATATTTTCTCTATGGCTCCAAAGACTAAAGCTTCTACGGCCTCCAAAGGGAAAGCACCTCAAACCTCCCAAGAACCTTTATCTTTAGACATTATGAAAGGAGTTACTAGGGATAAAAAGCTTAATTGGGTCAAATTACAACCTAAACTAGTCCTACCCAATAAAATCCCCAATATCTTACATTTGAGAATCCTAGGAATTGAAGAAGACATTGTTAAATACTTGAACAACCTTCAATGGATGTCTTTTATCTTCCATACTGAAGAGGACTATGAAGAATTGACCAAAGAGTTCCTTGCAACTTTTACTCTTGAAAAGAAAGTTTTCGATACTTATGGCCACTATGGAATTAGGTTCAAATTCTTTAGTCAAGAATATGGACTCAATCTTAATGAAGTAGCCGATGTGTTTAGATTTCAAAAGGTTGGGGCCTTTAATCTCAATGAGTTAGACATAGATCTTAATGAGTTTTAGAGGGAACTCTCAATAGAATCAAGGTATGACCCCAAAGCCTCCTTAGCCAAACACTTCAAAACCCTACATTTTTGGGTCCTACGCCAAATCATTACCTTCTCCATCAATGCTAGGGGAGATGGGAATGAAATAGTCTCTCAAAAAGTCCTATTCTTTCTTTTTGGTCTTATCAAATCCAAACCCATTCACACCGCCCATTTCTTAATTGACCAATTTCTTCATCTAGCAAAGACACCCAAGGGTGTTATTTTTCTTTCTTCTCAAATCACAAGGATTGCAAATCATGTTGGTGCCCTCTCTTTGCCCAACAAAGCCATTCTCCAAACCTTTATCTCCCTCACCTCCAATATGTTGGATATTGAATATATGATTCACTCTAAATGCATTAGAGAAAGGAATAATGCATATGAGTATATCTTTGAAGAAGTTGGGGTGCTAGAGAAGTCTAGGAAGAGATCTAGAATTGCAATCCCTAGTAGAGGACCCTCATAAGTAGAGGAGAGGCCTTCTAAAGGACAAGGAACTCAAACTTCTCCAAGAGTTCCCTCTTCCTCTAGAGTTGAAAAAATGTTCTTTAAAATCATGAAAAGACTCTCCCTCGTTGATCACATGCATGGAGATATTATAGACATGCAAAACAAGATGGGCATTCCACTATGTGATTTGAATGAATGGGAGTTTAGTGATGAAGAGATACAAGAAGAACAAGTTCAAAAAGAAGAACCCTAGACTTTAGGCCATAGAACTCTTAATCTTTTAATTTTCTTTTGTATTTTTTTAAGCCTTTGTATATATATATTTTTTAATTTGAATGAAGTCTATTTCTTTTCAAAAATTTGAATTCCTTAATGCATTTTATTTATATGCTTTCCTTCATTTATTTTCCTTTAATTATCTTTGTGATGATTAATATTCACACTTTCTTTTTATCTTTTGTTCCTTTTTGTATAATTTATCTTGGTCATTATCTCTTTGCCTTTAACTTTATCTTTTTTATCTTGTCAAAGGGGGAGAAGTATAATGAATTTGATATGTTATTTAACTAAGGGGGAGCAAAAACAATTTTTTGTGATTAAGGGGGAGCCTTATATTTCATTCACTTTATGTTATTTTTATCTCAAATTCAATTTAATTGTCAAAATCAAAAAAGGGGAGATTGTTGACCTAAATTGAGTTTTCAATTTAGTCAATCTCTATTTTGGTTTTGACAATTAAATTGAATAGTTCTAATATTTTATCTAAGAGTATTTTGATAGGTAAAATACCTTAGGAAAGCTTGGAATTCAAGAACTTAGAAAAATCACTAAGTTTTCTGTTGGACTCATAATTTGCACCCTCAACAAGCTCATTGCACCCGCAAGATCCATTTCGCGATAAAAACCAAGTTGTCACTACCGCTATACAGCTATAAGTCTGATTTGCACATTTTCCATAAAGAGGTTCACGGTCAGTGTAGCGACAATGATTTTGAGCACAAAAGAAAAATCGCGACCGCGACATTCATAAGATTGAGAAGAGTCTCAACGGTAACATCAGCAGCAAATGGAATTCTTCCACGTGGCACTAACCGTTAGACACATATGAATGTAGTGACCGTGAAATCCTTGTAGCAACTGCTATATGCATATCATGACTGTAATATAGTGATGGCAACTGCGACTCTTGTCTGACAGGCATTTAATGCAGCTTTTCTAACTGTTGAAGAGAGATTTGGTTCAAGCTATTTGTAACAACTCTTTTGATGGATGGAAACTATAAATACCCCATCAAGAGACTTCAAGAAATATCCAACTACTCATTCAACAACCAAACTCTTGCAAATTTAATTCTTAAGCTTTCAATTTTTCATTTAACACTTTGTGTGTTTGTTGTAAGAGCATTCATTACTCAAGGGTTTATTGTTAGCCATTAAACACTATCTAGGTTAGGGAGTGATCCTTGTAAAAACTCTTGTTGGGTTTGAGTGTTAGCCTTAGTGAAAACACTTGTGAGGTTTTTAGTGTGAGCCTATTAAAAACACTTGTAAAGTTTGGTGTGAGCTTAAATACTAAGTTAGGAGTGAACTTGTTAAAACTCCATTGATAGTGAAATACCTAATTGGTGATTAGGGAGTGGATATAGGATTGGTTATAATCCGAACCACTATAAATTCCTTGTGTTCTTTCTATTTCTTCCTTTCTTATTCCATCAAATTTTTAATTACCCACAAATTCAACCCCCCCCCCCTTCTTGGTTCTTATTGGGCAGCAAGCTCATAGTCATGAACTTCTTGATCTTGTACCAGGGACAAAGCCATAGCAACTCCTCTGGGACAAGGTCGATCAACCACTCAATCCATTCTTTTTCAGAACCCAGTTTCTTAACTATCTTGCGGGATCGATACCAGGATGCAGAGTAATCAGCCTGAGTGGGAGGGGATACCACTCTCAGATGATCTCTAAGCCATATTTGTCAAGTATGGAATCTTTTGAATAAACAAAACAACCAAAAGATAAAAGAGGGCATCTAAGGAATTAGGACGTACCTGTAGTATAATCTGGTTAACAGACCAAGATCCATCAGACTTGTAAAACTGATCCATACTAAGAATGGTCTCAGCCAAAATGATGCCAATAATCGAGAGACCACTCTCCATTTGGAAAATCAGCTTAGCAATTTTCACATCACCCCAACCGACCGGCCCATGAATAAACTGTTTGAGGTCAAACAGAAAGCCAAAGCTCGCATCCTACGATCATGCCACTCCTTATCCTCAAAATCCTGAGCATCATAAAACTTAGCAATCACTGCAGTTAAATCAACCAAGTCATCAATAACCATGGGGCTAGCTATAGCTGCATCTAGTCATAAGAGTCTCTGAAAAGTGTTGAAATAACCTACCTTCATGACTGGGGTGGCCAAATCAATGTATGGGTCAGAACCTAAGAGGACACTGAATTCCTTGAAGGTCGGACACATTTCATCCATACAAGCTCCGAACTTGAACACATGTACATCCAGATCCTAAAATCTCAAGCAATGTCACGACCCGGCTTTCAAGCCGTGCCGCGATGATCCTAGGGCATGGGTAGGCTTAAGGCCACCGAAGACCCGTAGGAACCTCATCGATCAATCAATTATCTATGATCATACCATACAATCTCCCAAGATCGGAACCAACCAACTATATCAATCCATATCCATCAAAATCATTCAATATTCAATTGAATTGTCATCTTACAATTGTTTAATGTTATAAGGCCCATAAGACAATTTCTATTACATAT